>JAKVQR010000324.1:2752-24168 GCA_030462915.1 Petasospora meyerae | reverse complement strand
CCTGTTGAATAGAGCCTTCAGACGATCAACCTCTCCCGGTTCGGACCACAAATACCCCAAAATGGACGACCTACATACAAACTTCAATCAACTAAAACATACCCTAAACCTACATTAATCATTCCCCAAATTACAGAAATTTCTTAGTTGGGGATGTCGGTTTCCCATGGTACCGATCACACACCCACAACCCTCCTACCGCTTATATCCGTAAAACCCCAAATTATACTATTTGATTTGATATAAGTCCGTTCACTGCGTGTGCGTTTTTTTTTATTTTTTGTGTTTTTTTTTTATTTTTTTTCTTCGCCTTCGTTCAACGGGTCCTCAAGCGCTGAAATCTCCAACAAAGCGATAAACTACACAAGAGAAACAAGCCACCTCATCAACCCGCACTATCTATCCAGACCGCCCATACAAAACCCAATGGCTCTCACAGAGGCAGAAAAGAGACAGCTCCTGCGTGAGCGTAGAGCCGCTAAGATGGCCAACGCCTCCAGTCGTCTTCAGAAGATCACTGGAGAAGCTCCAAAGGCCTCTCCACCACCATCAACCACATCTGCATCATCAGGCACAACCACCCCTACACCACCGGTTTCAGGAGCTTCCCACGGCGGAGCTCGTAACAGAATCTCACAATCATTCGATGCCCCATTGAACTTCAGCTCTGTGCCAGCTTCCGCCACATCATCCTCCATCAGCCCAGTTGTAAATGAAGACATTGAAGAGGAACATGATGACCCACCAGTGGAAACCATTGAGCAGTTCCAGAAGTCCTTGGATGATCTGCTGAACTCTCAGCAGCACCAACATGCTAGCAAATCGGAGAGTTCTGAACTCGGTGAGAACAAAGAAATGCAGATGTTTGCCAAACTGATGGGTATGGACCCTGCCAAACTTGGAGGTGCTGCTTCTGGTGCCCCATCTGCCGATGCATCTGATCCGCTGGCTTTACTTCAACAGATGATGGGTGGCGCTGGTGCCAGTGCTGGTACGCCCCCTGTCAACACTGGTGAAGGTGATGACTTCACATCCAATACCGAACTGATCGCCATCGAAAGACAGAAGAGCGATAAGTTCAAAGCCAGATTCATGCTCATGAAGCTCATCTTCACCGTTGGCCTTTCCATATATGCCTTCGTCTTACACGACCACCACTCATCAAGCTTTTCCATCCAAAGAAGCTATAACACCTCAACGTTCACACAGCTATTCTTCGGGTTCGAGATTGTCACGGTTTCCTACTATGCCTCTGTTCTCCACAAGATGAATGACGCACATTACAATTACAACTCCAAGATCCTCGACTATATGGGTCTCGTTCCGCAACAGTTCCTTCCCCAGATCTGGAGAGATAGAATCAAGCTGGCCATGAAGTACTGGGAGTTGATTCAGTTGGTGCTATTCGATGTGAGCACGCTCATTGTGGTATTTGGTCTCTTGTCGTTTTTGCACTGAATTTGTATGAAGAGTGGTATCTGTATATTCCCTCATATGATGTATCCATGAACCTATAACAGTTAGCATATATTGTAACGTGAAATTTGTTAGCTATCCGTAGTCTAGACTCTAGTACTGCCATCTGGTTGATGAGCTGATGCCCCGCCCTCGGCCGTTAAATAACTCATTGTGCTGATATTCGCACCGTGGTGGTAAGATCTTGCTGTGTGTGATATCGTAAGTACAGAAGGGTAATACGTATAATGTATATGGCTGCAATATCTGGAAAAGTGAAAACATATATCAGGACATCATCATGTGGAAGGTATGGAAATCCTCGCAGTAAGTTTCTTGCTCACATCATTACTACTCGTTATTATGTATCTGTGAGACATTTTTTAGCCAGGCCGTCTACAGCCGTGGGCCGTGGGCCGTCGGCCGTCGGCCTAAACCACTTGATACTTTCTCTGACCAACTATAGGCTATAGCCTATAAGGCACACCATTGAGGCTGTAGTCTTTGTTCTCAGTGCAGTATATGCTGTTTCGGAAGTCATAGAAGCTGTTGGTGTTCAGATACGTAGAGGACGTTAATCCACTCTACAACTTCGCAGGCGCACAACAGCTGGCACGACCTGTCAAATAATCGAATGTGCGTACGGATTCCACACATTGAGCTTAAACTGAGACACAAGAGTCTATCATGTGTCAACAGATATCAATAGCACGCCATTGATAAATTTGTTGAGCCATCGCAAGAACCCACCAGCAAGAGTCCATGAATTGAGTCCTCTTCTGTAGGCTCACTGTAGGTTCATCACGTAAGCGGCTTGGATCCGACCGCACAAACGTCAGGGTGGACACTGGAAAGGCTGTAGGTGATCTATAATATCCATGAATTAGTCCACTGATCAAACTTTGAGGAGGATACTCAGCTCTACTGATCAGGTGATCAGTGATCATGATGAAACGTTTGATTAGTACGCCTGCGTAGTATGGGGACTGCTAGCCATCATTTTTACGACCATTTGATAACTAGTACCTGAGGACACCGAGCGTTTCAAGTTTGTAGTATATCTGTCAAATTGGAGTCATGTGACTTCGAGCTTAAAATTATACGAACCTGAAAGTGAAGTGGAGTCTCGGTCAACTTTCTTCCATTCCAGCTTCCATACCAGCTTCGATTGCAGCGTAGTATACCCCTGCCACAGCGGCAGGCGCATTTATGCATGGTGCGAAGATGTGTATGCGCACGCTAAGAAAAAGAACAATATCTTACACCTCACATTTCAGGATGCTTCCGGAAGATGGAATGGAAGGTTCCGCCTACAGTCGTGACTTCGTAATAATGCATAGGCTTTAGCTAAGTGCATCCGGCTACTGAGGTTCTATCACCTATGGGCCATGGCTACCTGAGCCAGCATTCATGAAGCAAGTGTCGACTCACTATTTCGGTCTTATTGAGTTCATTCTCAAAGCCTTAGGAGTTGGGGAAGTTTATACTGAATTTCACTGCGAGTTTAGTGACAACTGTAGCAAGCTATATATGCTCTACGGTATTTTCCGATCACGGCACACGTCGCTATTTAAGGTGGGGAACAATTCAACGGAACACCTAATTTGTTGACATCATGTACCGAACGTACGAACTTTGAAGACTAAATTTAACAGCTAGAGATGGATCAGCGGTCAAGTTAACGCATAGAATATTGTATTTTGCGTCAGATATTAGATTGGATTCTTCCGGCCCGAACCGTGAAGTTGGCAGCTCTAAATAAGCTTGAGAGCTGATCAGCTGAACATATTCGTCAAGCTGCTTTAGATATTGTCACTTATAGTCATGATGGTATCCCTGGTGTGGGCATGGCCTAGAATTTGGCTCAAAATATGGCCCTTTGGTCCAGAATTCAAGTCACCCACGTCTCTTGTAAATCTGAGAATGCAAATGCTCAGCTCAGGGATTGTGCATATTTAGTGGCCACATCGTTGTAGATCACTGGCTACGATAGAACAGCTAGAGTGTGCACAGGAGCCCGGGACCGGCCAGTGATAGCTATAATAGCAAGACGAGCAGCAAGCTAGACTGCATCTTACCATCGATCTTGCCACAATAGTTTGAGTATCATCTACGCAAGCAATATGGAAACATGAGAACTCATACCTGACAACAGATGAAACCAGCCTAACCGCAAGCGAATATATATATTTGACACTTTAGGCCTTTTCGCTTTTTGTGAGATATCGGCGATCGCGCAACTACTATGAGATAACTTTCGGTGACATCATCGTACACTTCCTGAATTTTCCGGTTGTTGGAGGTGTGAGAATTTTCATCCTCGCGGGTTCACCGTTTCAGTTCTTGGCCACACCATCACCAATTTCATTGGGGTATCAACTCAGCTCTAACTGAGGCCTTGTCAGAACTAGATACCCCTCACAGACAGTTCCAAAAATATACTCACCCCAATGACCTTCTCATGTGAAGTCTATTTGCAGGGTTCACCATGACTCTTATAGCCGTCAAGATTGACAGATCTTGTCTTTTGTCTCAAAGTACCTTCCTGTATTGAAAGGGCTGGACCTAATTCACTACTCGTTGGCCCATTACCTACGCACGACACTGCTATAGAACAACTGGAATGGTTTCTAGAAGCCTGTCAAATATGACTCAACACAAGCGATTATGAAGCACTTGCAGTACTTGATGATTCAAACGCTACAAAACTTGGTCATTACTGGTATAAGCCCAAGGGGCTGATAAATGGACCGCGTCAGAAAGCCATTAAGCAGCCAACATAGTTCTTGACGTTCCTATTTTACAACCCAGACCAAGTTAAATCAAATACACGATATCAGCCAGGAGTACCATCTACAATCCTGGTTTCTCTTCCGTACGTATGTTATAACTCGACGTGTGTGCACCAGGGAAGAAATCCCGATATGAACGTTGACTCCGGACTCCCGGCGCTCTTCAGACAAAGTTTTTTTTCCGTGGACCTTCAAGGGTTCACCGTTCAAACTAACAATTGTCAGTTGTTCTCAGACCCTGTAGCTCAAACTTTATTGTTGAAAGAGATCAGGTATATATCCGTAAAGAAGTGCGTATGATTTCAATATTGATGGTTCATAACACGTTATAAATTATGTGATGTCTCAGTGAGGTCTAACAGAGGCCTCCTTGTGTCAGACTTGTGTCAGACGGTTATACATAGTATCACAGGCCGTGAAAATCCGTCCTGTTTACAAGGCTTGGAACTTTTTCTGACTTCCTCCAGAGTCCAGAATCACCCGCTTATAAATACAAGCAATTAAATAACTCAGGCCAGTGGCCACGGTTTAGAGCGGCAGTAAGAGAACCCCATATGACTTTCCGGGCCCCCTTCAGATGTGCAAGACTGTTCTAATATGCAGATGTTGTGCGCCCTGTCATGTATGCATGTGGAAATGACAGTTATTCCATACCTCCAGAGTCCAGGTTAGAAGGTTCGGATGTCGGTCTTGAGTTAGCTGTGAGAGCTGTGGGGCTTAATGAACTTTAGCAGCTAGCTCCTTCTTTAGTACTACTTGTATATGCACCTGTTTGCACTATTGAGAGGTATATACTTTGGTATTCACGTTGAGGATGCAAAATCCCAACGGAATTTTTGTTCTCGACGTTCTACTCGTCTTCCAGTGACAGATGTTGAACTAGGATCTTCCAAGCTTCAAGCTGTTCGTAAATCACAAGAAACCATCTCCGGAAACAACTGTTTTGGCTTTTGTTTGCCTCTTGCCTGACTAACCAATGAAGGAAATATCAATTCGCCCATGTAGGTTAGTTTATGAGTCCCTAGACGATTCTCGTAGGATGCACCCAATGAAATCCGACTAGACAGCTATCAACATCAACTAGGTATGTTTCGTTCGAATATTTGACCAAAGATCTCGTTAACCTTTTTAAGATTGCCGCTGTTTGTTCACAGGCGCTTCTATGTTCAACTGACCACCACTCATGTTGAGTGAACTATAGTAACTGTTCGAGATTGCACAACATACATTGAGATTTGCTCAAACAAATTGCTACTTATCCATAAACGATCGTGCACCGGAATGAACAAATAAATGCTAGAACTGTGAGTAGGTTACAGTATGCTCTCTCGCTGAAATGATGGGCCTCATACGGCGAATTCATACCGTGCTATGTCCTATGAGCTCTCGGATTGATCCATAACTAGTACTAGCTGTAACCTCGACCGAATTTAAGGCGCGTCGTCTTCAGAAAGGGGAGCCGTGATATATTGAGAAGATCAGTAGCTTGTAAAGACAACGTACACTCTTCAAACCGCCCTGCCATGATCTTTTGAAGTTGCCCTTGTTTCCTTGAAAGTGTCAATATGAGGCATCCTGATTCAGGTCGCGACAAGGCTTAAAAATTCCGAACAGAATGTTCTTCGAATCCATAAAAAGCTTCCAGAACGCCTTCTGTGCATGAAAATGCTTCTAGAACGAATTCGCATTGCATGAACGAAAAGTCTTGTTGGCTTCAAGTTCCAGCAACTGTTGATAAGCTGGAAGCCCTAGAAAATAAAGTGCTATATCACTGTACTATGTAAAGGCTGAAGTAGTTTATTAAATATATAAAGTGAATAGCAGCATAGCTAAATGTCTTCTATATTCTAGAGGTTCATCAGCTGTGGGTTGTGGCAGCATTTGACGTGCAGTCATCATTAGACCGGTCAACACCGTCCTCGTCGAAGGATGAAAAACAATAATACACTGGAAGTAAGCGATGGAACTTGATTGTAGCCGGACTTGCATCATATGCTAGAATAGAGGACTCTGCTTTCTGCTTTCGTCGCCATACGACCCATACTATGTACGTCGGCACTTATAACCGTATCAACATTTGATGAACCAAGACTACCACATTAACTAGTATTCATTCAAGGGCAGTAGTATGGTAGAATCATGTGGTGCACTAGCTGACGAAAGCTGAAGCACGTGATCACTGATTTTACAAACAAGCAATATAGTTATAAACACGCTCACTTTATTCACAAGGTTTGTATATCAAAATCTGGCTTGAGACCGAGGGTTGTTCAACACGCTCACTAGTATAGCGCTGTTGTGTCTTCGGATGTAATGATTAATTAGCTGACAAGCATTTATTATCTCCATCTTTTTGATTATGTCATCTGGAAGTTCTTCTAGTGGGAGTTACATTAATCTCAGCTGAAAGTAATCACCACTATTTTGGTGTCTTTGCTTCAATGGTGAACCATGTGTTGGTCTTGAGCCACTATATCATTTCGTTCTATCATTCCTAAAAGGGACTACAGTGTTCAACGGATGCAACCTTCGCAAGTAATAATCAGGCCATAAAGTTTCTGCATTTATACGAAACATGGGTCTCTCTCTTCTCTCGTTTTGTACCTATACAGAGAAGTTATTCGGATATAGCGCAACGCAAGGTGTCCGAAAGCAAAACTCTTGGTGATACCTTGAGTAATCGTTGTGAGCCTGATTACTTCATCAAGAATTTGCCACGATAGCAGGTAAACGGGCATCGCCGACTCTTTGCCTTCATCGTACACTAGATCAATCTCATGATTATTGTAGTTTTTTCAAGAGCTATAATGCTGTCGAAGTATCACGTAGGGTGCGAGGTAGACTAGTGTCCACGCGGTAGGATGTGGTATCTCCATGGGTAGTAGACGGCGCAAGGTCTCCCGTATAGAAGCACGGCGTAATATACAAACTCTAAGTTCGCTTCGTACCTGTACTCGGTGTAAATCTCGCTGGAACAACGAAAGTCTACGAGAGATGTTGAAGTAGAATACACATGTACTCACCACGTCTTCCCATAGAGTGGCCATCATGGCAAGTTAAATGCCGGTGGTTGCTTATCTCATATTTCAATCTTAGAGCACCGTGGTTGGAATATATCAATTGACCTTTTCCATTTCTTAATTGCCTACTATATTCAAACTCCATGCGCTGGTTGACTGGATACAAAGTACAGTTAGAGTTCGTGAGTCAATAGAAATCTTTAACCCGGTGCACTCTTCGCTGCATTAAAAAAGTGTTCTAGAAGCCCTTTCCACGTCCTGAAAGCAGAGGTGTTGCGTATTCCATGCGTCACACTGTGCGTCCGATGCGTGCGCAATATGCAACATGCGAGGAATTCTCTTTTGAAGGCTGTGTGTATCGGTTTCATTTCCAGGTGCCTCAATGCTGTAGGTTCGTAGACTCATGTATGCTTTTTTCGTTGCTTTAGTTGAATGGTGTCTCTCTGGATTCTTTGAGGACCCAGTGCATGCATATATAGTCTGGAGGTTTCCCCCTTCCATTGTCTCCAGAATCGTGCAAGAAACAGTCTATTCATCTTCATTCTACAATCAAAAGTCATCTGACAAATAGAAAACATCCTGTCACATATATCTAGCTGCAATGGATCAAACCAACCAACAAGACTACCTCTACTCAAACATGGACAATTCTGAACAAAGAGAGCTCCCAGTTGACCACTTCTCCCTGTACGGAGCTTCCCCACAGTACAGCCGTTCATACTCAACAGCTATGCCATCCCACACAGACTCTTATCACAACACCACACAATGGATTCAGTCCATCTATGCTCCTTCACAAAGCACCGGTAATGTACTCGGTATGCCAATGATGCAGGACTCCAGTGAAGTTGAGGACTGCAACTCTTCCGTCACTTCAGAGCACCACTCCGTATACTCTGGCTCAAAGTCATCAACATCTTCATCTTCAAGCTCTCCATTGTACTCATACAACTCCAAGACCAACCACTACCAAGGTGACTCTGGTGCATCTTCTCCATCCTCCACAACATCTTGCTCGACATCATCTTCCAAGAAGACCAACAACTCTAGTAAGGTGAAGCGTTCTCGTATGGGTTGTCTCACATGTCGTCACCGTAAGAAACGTTGTTGCGAGACCAGACCAATGTGCCAGGAATGTGCCCGTCTTGGTTTGAAGTGCACATGGCCAACACCAGGAACCGAGCACAGAAACAAGCCAAAGCACGTAAGGATGACCGATGGTATGCACTATGACCCATTCTATGGGAACATCAAGATCCTTAGAGGTATTGTTGAACAGAGGGTTGGGACCGCATGAGTGTTGTTGCACAGCTTGCAAGTTGAACATCCAACTTTTCCTTCTCTGGCTTCCGTGCCACTTGGTGTATGATTGATGCCCTTCTGTTTTCTTTTGGTTCTCGTTCTTCTTTGTTCTTCTTCATTAGTGTGAATATGCCCGAGTATTCACCGTACACATTTAATTGCTTTTGTTTCTCTGCCGATGTTGATCATTTTTTTACCTCATGAGGGTACCCCCTCTCTCTTCTCTTCTTTGCATACAGCCTCTATCCATTGATTGGATGAGTGCTTTCTCCATTTTTCTAATACATTTCACCCAAAACTGTCTGATCCAAATTCTGCCACTGTAGTAGCAAAGCTGTCAACCTTTCCGTACAAGTAAACGTTAACAGTGACAGTTGGCCGAGTGCCCATACCGGCTGCGCGAAAATTGCCTCATTCATCATCCCACGCGGCGACTTGGAAAGAAGAGAAAAAAGAGTGATCTTCAATCTCTGAGCCGCCAAAGGGACGATCCGCCACTGCCTCTATCAGGTGCTGAAAAAAGACAACAAATCTCTTATTCCCAACTTTACTCTATCTCATTTTCTATCTGCATTACTACCCCCCAACGGCTCTTCCTCATCTTGTGTGCGATCCGCCCGTTGCATTTCCCTACAAACAACCTCTGCACATATTTCCATCACGCATTTTGCCTCACGTCAGGGGCCCATTGTTATCCCAAATCTCGAAGTATCACTACCACACCACGCTTATTAGCGCCGATTCCAGACACATCTAACATCGTCACACAATGCGTATGAGTCCCAGAACGGTGGCTCTTCTTTGGCTAGTGCCCATCATATCGTTCGTGTTGGCATTGCTCAGCCCCGGTTGGCTCTTCTCGCAGCGGCCAAATACCTTGCAGACCATTGACACCCAGCACATCGACCAACCACCACAGAAGCAGTACAACGAACAAAACGCTTTCACATAGAAGCAGCAGAGGATGGATCAGCATAACGCACTAATACAACGAGAGGACCCATACTATCTCAAACAGTTGGGGGTAAGGCCGATCCATGACTTCCAACTCTCATCACTTCTGCTGGCGTCTGATATCGAAGGAGGTCTACACGCTCTCAACAGAGACACGGGAGAGGTTGTCTGGTCCTTGGCTATTGAAGATCCACTCGTACAAGTACACACAAACGTGTCGGAGCCGGACTCCGCAGACTCAACCACCGATGACTCCCTGGTATGGATCGTCGAACCATATGGAGATGGTAACTTGTACTTTTTCAACAAGCAAACAGGTTTGTCGAAGTTACCTGTGTCAATATCACACCTGGTATTACAGAGTCCTTTTGCGCTCAATGGGGATGACAAAGTGTACACAGGAAGCAGGAAGTCCTCGTTGTACACCATTGACATCACTACAGGAGAGATCATATCGTCATATGGGGCTGGTACTCAAGACCGTGATGATCTGTGTTCCTCTCCAGAATCTGATTGCTCAAACTACTTCATGCTCGGCAAGACCACGTACGAACTCACGATACACTCCAAGGACAAATCCTGGAACGTCACCTATTCCACTTGGGGTCCCAACAACATCGACTCTGACCTTGCATTTCAGAACAAGATACCCTTGGATGGCACTTACATCGCTCCTTTCCATGATAGTACTCTTCTTGCCATCGATATCAACTCAAGAGTCGCCAAGTGGGTCAGTTAGTTGCCATTCACTGCAGTCAACGTCTTTGATATCCTTCATGATGAACGTCTTGCGGAGATTGAGTCTTCCAACTTCATCATCGTCCCACATCCGTTGAAGCCACCTATGGGTTTCTCTGAACAGAAATCCCAGGGAACATATCTCGACATGACCTAGAACGGATCCTGGTATGCTATGTCGAGTGAGTACTATCCTTCATTGGTTCAGTCAGCACCAACTTCTCGATATTCACTTTCCGAGAGATGGAGGGCCATGCACATTCTCAACTCACCTCACCACTTCAACACGGCTATCATTGGTGTCCATATTCCTGATACCACTGCTGAAGATTCAGAGCCAACCCCTGTGGCCATTGGTGTCCCAACAAACTTTCCTCAATACTACCCACAAAACACCTATGACCAAAACACTCAAACACCTCACAGATCAAATGAGATTGGTCACTACACCCCACCAAGTCGATCTCCATGGGTTACAGTACCTTCATCATCTTCCACTGCCCCTCTTCTCGGGATTGACCCAGCTCCAAGACATGATGGTTTCTTTGATACGGTGTTTGGTGCATTCCTCTACAGATTGATCGAAAACGTTGTCGTTATCCTCATACTGGGTTTATCTATCTACATTGCTATGAGGCTTGAGTGGGTACCATCTCTGGACGCCTTACTGAGAAACAAGGGTTTGGAGCTGAAACAACTATCTGAGACTCAGATCACTGTTCTTGATGAGGTACAAAAGGAGAAGCTTGGTATCAAAGATGACTTCAGTGATATAATGAACGGTACTTCCACCAATGAGGTGAAAACTGAATCTCGGCCTTCTCCTGAGCATACTGAGGAGGAGCTGGCTTCCGTCAATGAGGTTGAATTCTCGCCCGTCACGCCACCTGTTGATGAGGAAGAGGACATTTCTCCAGGTGAACCTGTTGATGAACCCTATATGAAGCTGGATGAGCATGCTGATAAGCCAAAGAAAGAAGTCAAGATTATTGAACCACCTGCTGATCAGAAGTTCTCTACTGAAAACAAAGGTGGTCTGAAGAAGCGAAAGAGGGGTTCAAGAGGTGGTAAGAAAACCAAGAAGACAGTAATGGCAGACATCAAAGAAAACGAACCCTTGGAGGAGATCACACCACCAACTTCTGCCGATACTACTACATCAAACACGCCAGTTGCTGGTCCATTGGTCACAAACAAGCTTCATGGCTTGACTCTTTCTAATCACGTTCTTGGTTATGGCTCCTATGGTACCGTTGTCTTCAAAGGTACCTTCCAAAACAGAGAAGTTGCAGTCAAGAGAATGTTGATTGACTTCTACGATGTTGCAAGCCATGAGATCAACCTTCTCACTGAGAGTGATGACCACCCAAATGTCATCAGATACTTCTACAGTGAAACGAATGACAGATTCCTATACATTGCTCTTGAGCTGTGTTCCGCTTCACTTGACGATCTCATTGAGAAGCCGGATCAGTACCCAGAACTCATGTCAATTATGAACCCGGTGAATGTATTGGAGCAAGTTGCCAAGGGTCTACACCATCTTCACTCCCTCAAGATTGTTCACAGAGATATCAAACCTCAAAACATCCTCGTTGCACCACCAAAGAAGCTCAGAACGCGCACAGGTGACTTCTCCCCTGTTCGTATACTTATCTCCGATTTTGGTCTTTGCAAGCGTCTTGAAGCTGACGAGAGTTCCTTCAGAGCTACAACTCAGCATGCTGCTGGTACGTCTGGATGGAGAGCGCCGGAACTTTTGGTTGATGAGACCAACACGATCTACAATTCTGTGTCTGTGGGTAGTGATCACTCATTCAACGCATCCACAAACTCGATCTCTGAGCCGCTGGTATTCGACCCGCTCTCTCAGAGAAAGTTGACCAGAGCCATTGATATCTTCTCCTTGGGTTGTGTGTTCTACTACATATTGTCCAATGGTAACCATCCATTCGGTGACAGATACTTGAGAGAAGGAAATGTCATCAAGGGAGAATACTCTTTGGAAGCATTGGATTATCTACCAGATAATGTTGAGGAAGCGAAGGATTTGATCTCCAAGATGATTTGCAGAAACCCAAAGCTGAGACCAACCACCGATCAAGTGCTCAAGCATCCTTACTTCTGGAATTCCTCCAAGAAACTTGAGTTCTTGCTGAAAGTCAGTGACAGATATGAAGTGGAACAGAGAGATCCCCCAAGTGAGCTGTTACAGAAGTTGGAGTGTTCTGCTCATAATGTCATTGGTGACGACTGGTGTTGCAAGTTTGAGAAGATGTTCATGGACAATTTGGGGAAGTACAGAAAGTACCATGGTCACAGGTTGATGGACCTTTTGAGGGCTCTGAGAAACAAGTACCATCACTTCAACGACTTACCACCTGAGCTTGTTGCCAAGATGAGTCCTCTTCCAGATGGGTTTTATCAGTACTTCAACAGAAAGTTCCCAAACCTTTTGATGGAAATCTATTACGTTGTTGAAGAGAATCTGAAAGACGATCACGTCTTACAGGCTTTCTTCTGAGCAATATGTCCTACTTACGATAACAAATGATGAATTAACGATACAGTACCTATAACGAACTGATTCTGATTGTAGGCGCAGTGCCGACCAAGTTGGCTAGTATCGAGGAGTATGAATGTTGAGTACGAGGCAGCATCTTTCAGATTGAGGATTAATACATAGTAGCTTTGTATGCTCAATTATCCCACGATACATGCAGATGCTCTATTGTTCATCCAGGTGGTCTCAACCTCTGACGGTTTTTCAAAGAGCTGGCTCTAAGGGAGATCTGCCTGGATTAAATGGGCAACAGTTGATTATGCTCTCTGAGGTATCTGTGTCAACCAACTGCATGGTTAAGTTTCATGTAGAAATGGAGCAACCTTCTCTTCTCTTGATAGTGTTCGAGTATCTTCTGGAAGGGTTTGTGGCATCAATCACAGAACATGGGGAATGTGTCGGACTGTCCTGTATCGTAGCGTCGTACCTCTGTGGTGTGAAAGCATAATTGCTAGACAGCCATGAGGTGAAACAAGATGGTGCACTCTGTACTAGTAGAAAAGTTTGTGAACTCGTGCCATGTTGCCAGAATCACGTCAAAGCTGTTGGGAGGTGTGTGGTCTTCACATTGGGAGGGTGTGTATGTGAGCAGCTGCTTCCCACCTCCAAAACCAAGAAACATCACAGTAGCTGATCGGTTCCTTCAATTGCAACTCTGTGTGGGTTCATGTGTAGAGTGGAAAGCTTAAGCACTTCAATATTCCGAATGGTACTGCAAATTCCAACAAGCACATATTATTTCAGTCACAGTGTCATATCAGAGCTTTGGTAGAGCTTTCGTTGTTGAAGAAGTGAGCTGAGGAAGTTGTGAGTACATGCCATGGTCTCTCAATGATGTCGGCCTCAAGATCTCTAGGTGAATAATCGTCCGATATCTTCGGTTATATCCAGATGGATGGACAATGGATAGAACTTAGGGATCTGTTCTCCTTTGGACACCTCGAAAATCTGTAAGACAGAAAGCTGCAGAGATTTAACCCGTCGTACATGAGTGCCTAGTGGATGAGGCTGACCGCACACACCCGTAAGGCCTAACCTGATCGGCTCGTGAGAAATCAGCTGATAAATGCACGTAAAGAAGCGGTAATAGACCTTTGGCAGGCTTCCACGCAGCTTCCCGGAAGGCTGTCAAAATTGGCAAGAGGGGACCAATTAATCCGGGTGCAGTAGTGTATTCTGTGCCTTCAACACTACCTCGTCGGACGCCCATGAGAGTATGTTGAGTTTGAGGTTTTCATGCGGCCAGTGAGTTCTCTCTCGCGTCTCCTTGGTTGGATCTGAAGTCCCGAGTCACCATTCATACAGTCGGTGGATGGTTCCTAGTGGTACAGGTTAAACTACGTTATGTCTTCTTCAAATGGTTGTCGAGGTTCCCTCTTGAAGGTACGTTGAGCCTCCACACTTGGTGTCTGGATGTGAGAAGACAGGCATCTACCAGGTAGGGTAAATCACCACTCCGCGAAAATGGACAGGAGCACTGCTGTTGCGGTTTGTTGATCGAACAACAAGTACAAACCACGCTGGCTTCACGAATCACTACACGTTCGGCTGTTATTGGGTCTACGAGAACTAGAACGCATCCCTAATATGTCTCTCAGTGTACAGACGACCTTCAGGGATAGGCAAATTGGTAAGTGTGGCGATCCTTAGCGGCATTGCTCTTTCCTTGACATTCCGAAACTAACATCTTCTGTTTAGCCGCCCTGGAGAAGATGCTCCATCTCAACATCAGCGCTGAAGGTGCCGATCTGACAGAAAGTCTCAATGGCGAGGAGATCATCTGGAAGGTGTTGGTTCTCGATAAGAAAAGCACAGCTATTGTGTCCTCCGTGCTGAGAGTGAACGACCTTCTGAGATGCGGAATCACAATGCATACACTCATTCACTCATCCAGATCAGCAATGCCAGACGTCCCGGTGATTTACTTCGTGGAACCTACCGAAGCCAACATCAACATCATATCGGACGACCTCAAACACGACAAGTACTCTAGCTTCTACATCAACTTCACCTCAACACTAAGCAGAGACTTGTTGGAGGAGCTCGCCAAGGCTGTTGCTATCACAGGCAAATCCTCTAAAGTGCTTCAGGTGTACGACCAATACCTCGATTACGTTGTCACAGAGCCTTCTTTGTTCTCTCTGGAGCTTCAACACGTCTACTCCGGCTTCAACAGTGCGCAGACTACAGAGGAACAGATCAACGAATTGGCAGACACCGTGGCCAACGGACTGTTTGATGCCATTGTCACAATGGGGAACGTGCCTATAATACGTGCACAGACTGGAGGCCCTGCGCAGCTCGTTGCTGAGAAGCTCGACCATAGATTGAGAGACTACGTGATTACTACAAAGACTTCAGCTGCCTCCAGCGACTACTCATAGAGATTTGTGCTCGTGTTGCTTGATCGTACCATCGATCTGGCCGCTATGTTTTCTCACTCATGGATCTATCAATGTCTGGTATCAGACGTTTTCAAGCTCGAAAGAAACACAATCACCATTGAAAAGGAAGGAGACGATGGTAAGAAGAAACTTGAACAATACGATCTTGATCCAAAGGACTTCTTCTGGGCAAAGAACGCACAGTCCCCATTCCCAGATGCTGTTGATAGCGCTGATGCGGAATTACAAGACTACAAGGCCAAGGCAGCTGAACTAACAAAGTCCAGTGTCTCACAAAACCTCAATGACCTCGATGGTAAGAAAGACGACACTTTACAGCAGGCTGTCAATCAGCTTCCAGAACTGACTGCAAGAAAGAAAGTTATCGATATGCATATGGACATCCTCCTTTCCCTCTTGAAGCAATTGGAAGCCAAGCAGTTGGACTCCTTCTTCGAGATTGAGCAAAACCTCAGTGATCCAAAGACAAGAGACACATTCCTCGAATCCCTGGATAATGGATCCACCAACAACCTTGAAGACAAGTTGAGAACTTTCATTGTGATGGTTCTGACCACTAATCTACCAGCAGAGTTTGTCACCAAAGTGGAACAGAAATTCGCACAGTTTGAACAGCTGGATACGGCACCTCTCAACCACATCAAGAAGCTTAAGGAGTCTATGAGAATGAAGAACCAAGTTGTCATGAACTCTTATGCCTCGTCTTCCAATACATCAGAAGGGTCCGGTGCGCTTTTCAGTAAGCTTTACAACTTGGCCGATGGTAAGTTGGGTGAGAGTGTGAGTGCCATTGCATCTGGTCTCAAGAGACTCATCCCGGAGAAGAAAAGTATGCCAATCACCAAGGTCGTGGAGACCATAATGGACCCGAACAACGCCAGTGAGGACAGCTTGAAGATCACAGACGACTATCTGTACTACGATCCAAAAGTCACAAGAGGTTCACACTCAAGACAGCCAAAGAGACAATCTTATAGTGAGTCCGTGGTGTTTGTCGTTGGAGGTGGTAACTACCTCGAGTATCAGAATTTGCAAGAATGGGCCAACAACAGTACTGCACAGGGCAGTGTCAAGAGCGTTGTCTACGGTTCTGACCTGATCTACTCTCCACACAGATTCTTAGAGGAGACTGCATTGCTTGGTTGATTATAGGTGACTCTATAGATACATCGGATGTTTTCAAAGGTATCCAACGCCGTTCTCTAGCACTTTAGTACTTCTCTTAGCATCCAAGAACAAGTTCTGGGCTTCCTCGATATCGGAAACTTGGATCGATGCGTGTCCCATAGTCTTGGATAGAATACCAGATGGGGAAAGCAACTGCAAAGCGTAACGCAACGAGGTCTTTGCACCTTCCTGTGCCAACTTGTCCAATGCTTCCGGTGACACTGGGAGACCTTCCACTTTGGCTCTCTTCTCAATGATGACTTTGATCTCCTCCACGGAGTATGGAAGTGTACGGATGATGAGGAGTCTGTCAACAAGATCTGGTGGGATACCGTGTGGGGCTCTAATATCTTCGGTACCTTTCACCACAGTCATACCTCTGTTAGAGGCCAGCACCACAATTGGGGCGATGGAAGCCTCCAACGCTCTGTTCAAGTATGTGAAGATCTCAATGTCAAGCATGTGCACCTCGTCGATGAACAGTACACCAGGGACAAGCTCTGCAACACCCTGGTCGATGTATTTCTGGACGACTTTGTTGACCTCTTGACGCAACTTCTCTGTGATCTCAGTCTTCTTTGGCTTCAACAACTGGCCCATCATGGAGATCACGTCTTGGCCACCTTGAGGTCTGGCATTAGCAACGTCCAAGTCGTGCAGTGTGATATCCTGGACGATCTCCTTCTTCTTGTGGACGTCACCCTTTGGCAATGGAACGTACTCTTCGGCCTCGAGATCGAACTCTGTGGCGTAAGCGTCAGATCTACCAACACGCTTGACAGAACCGGTGTTGGACTCAATGTACATCACATCACCAATGGTGACTTTCTCCTTCTGGATACTCTCGTAGATGGTTGGGTCCATTCTCAAAGTCTTCGTACCCTTAGCGGACTTCAAACCAACAATGACGTGGGAGATGGTCTTACCGTATCCACCCAATGGGTTCTCAGACTCTTCTGGTGTGAGCTCTGTCACTTCACCTTCGTAGACCTCTTTTGTCTCCTTGATTCTGAGACCAATGGATCTTCTGAAGTTCTCCATCAATGCCTCTGTCTTCTTCACCTCCACAGAGTACAACTCAGAACCCACAATCGGCACAAATGGCACTTTTGGACCCAACTCCTGTGAGATGGCGAGTGCGATCGCAGTCTTACCCGTGGCTGGACCACCGGCAAGCAAGATGGCCTTTCCACTCATCTTCTTGGCCTTGATGAGATCCACAATCACACCAGCGGCTTCACGGGCCTCTGTTTGACCAACAAATCCGGAATCGACGGCCTTGGCCACACCGCGTTCATCGAGTCCCAGACCTCTGATGTGGGTGTGGGCTGCTGTTCTGGAGTCTCTGCTGTTTGCGGCGTCCTTCACCTCGCTGATTTGCACCATCTTTCTGGAAATTGAATGTAAAGCGGGTGTTTTGTTTTGTAGGGATTCGGGGTGAAGCAACAATGGGTGATGTTTTCTACGTGTTTTGTTCCCTTGTGAAGTTGGTTTGTATGGTGTGTGAGGTTGTGAACTTTTCTCGTCTGGGTTACGGATGTTATCCTAATGCGGTAAGTTCCGGTGATGGCGCACGTGATTTGATTAACTTACGAGGGTGTAATCTGACGTAGTTTCTCTCTTTGTATGTACATTTTGATATGATATGATAGCTATTTGTTATGTCACTGAGAAAGAGACACAAGGGAGTTCTCACCTTGGAACATCACTTCGTCAACAAACTTCTCAGCGGCCTGCTTACCACGCTGAAGCAAGATACCACCAACGATGGCTTCACATGTTCTAGCCAGCACTGAGTTCTCTCCACTGAGATCAGCATCTGTGAGCAATGGGTCTCTCTTCTTCCAGAAAACTGAGTCTGCTAGTCCGTGTGATCTGACAAACTGTGCGAGAACATCCGTTGAGATCAACTTCTTGGCACTTAGGGAACCGATCTGTTCGAGTCCTTGTGTGTTGATTGTGTACAGGGTGGCCTTGTACTTGAGGAAGTGCGCACCGTAGATGGCCAGCTTCTCATTGAATGGTTTCTTACCGTGTGCAAAGGACTTATGTGTCTGGATCTGTAAAAGCAAGTCGTCGCTTAGCTGATATTGTGGACCCAAGAATGACTTCAGAGTACCAACTGTTTCCTCATTGAGTGCGTATTGTGTTCCCTTTGGAGAGACGAGGTAATCAGCAGGGTCACGTACTAGACCACGTACACGGGATCCTCTGTGGAGATATGACACTGAGCGAGAGCTCGAAAGCACGGTGCGCTGTGTGGAGGCACGAGCCAATTGGGTGGTGAGTCTCCTTAATGTGAACATGATGATAGGTGGGGTGTTGGGGTGAAAGAACCGGGGAAAAGTGTGATCCGAGTTATATGTACAAAATCAAGATGATGATTACCACACTTTCAAAACGGTACCGACAAAAGAACCACTCAGATTAGAACAATTCAAGTGTGCCTTGATAGTGAAAAGTCTCCATTCACTACCTGATTTTTCCAAATTTTTCGTCGGTGGTGGTGAAGCGGAAAAAATCCCTCGAACCCGTTTTATGTGCTGCGCGTACCAGACGTATAAGCTCACTAAGAAAAATTTACGTACTGGAGATGAGCTTCTGATTTGAACAATTTGTAGGTTAGTTCATCCGATTCAGGTACATCTAACTCATTAAGATGGATATTTTCAGAGTGCTATCCCGTGGAGCATCCCTCAAGAAGTCCAAGCAGCTCGTGACGGACTACTCTCTTCCCTCAGAGCAGAAGTCCTCACAGCAGAAGAAGAAAGAGGTACACATTGACAGGGAAGTCGATAAGGAGATTGATTTCTTCAGAACAAATAAGTTCAAGGACCTTGCAAAGAGCCAGACACTGGAAGATGAAGCTGCACATGATGACATTGAAAGCAAGGAAGACGATGAAGACGAGGACGATGAGAACTCAGTGCCTCCGCCAAAGATCTCTACCCCATCCCAGGCCAAAGCCTTGAGAAAGTCATACAAGGCGAACGTCACTGGTGACGACATCCCATTGCCAATTGGCTCATTCGAAGACTTGTTATCCAGATTCCAGTTAGACTCCAAGATCCTCGACAACCTGATCGATTCCGGTTTCACAGAACCAACACCTATTCAAAGTGAAGCCATCCCAATCACACTGTATGACAGAGACTTGCTCGCCTGTGCACCAACAGGTTCCGGTAAGACGTTGGCATTCCTCATCCCATTGCTTCAGCAGTTGAGACAAAGCGAAACGGTTGGTGTTAAGGGCTTGATCATCTCACCAACCAAGGAGTTGGCTCAACAGATATTCGAAGAGTGTGAGAAGCTGATCAAGAAGACTGGTTTGAAAGTGGCCATCTTATCCAAATCATTGAGTGCTAAGTTGAAGAATAACATTGTGAAGAAAGACAAGTTTGATTTGATCATCTCTACGCCTTTGAGACTGATTGACGTTGTAAAACACGAGGCTCTGGATCTCAGCACAGTGGAGCATTTGATCTTTGACGAAGCTGATAAGCTGTTTGACAAGAACTTCGTTGAGCAGACAGATGATATTCTCTCCAAATGTTCGAATCCAAAGTTGAGAAGATCCATGTTCTCCGCTACGATCCCTTCCAGTGTGGAGGAATTAGCCCAGAGTATCATGATCCATCCTGTGAGAGTGATTATCGGACACAAGGAGGCAGCCAACCAACAGATTGAGCAGAAGTTGATTTTCTGTGGTAGTGAAGAAGGTAAGCTGATAGCCATCAGACAGTTGATCCAGGAAGGTGAATTCAAACCACCGGTGTTGATCTTCTTACAGTCCATCACAAGAGCCAAGGCGCTTTTCCACGAGTTGTTGTACGACAAGATGAACGTTGATGTGATCCACGCGGAGAGAACACAGGTGCAGAGACAGAAGATCATTGAGCGTTTCAGAAAAGGTGAGATCTGGGTGTTGATCTGTACGGATGTGTTGGCTAGAGGTATCGATTTCAAAGGTGTGAACTTGGTCATCAACTACGATGTTCCAAACAGTGCACAGGCCTATGTCCACAGAATTGGTCGTACCGGTAGAGGTGGTCGTGAAGGTAGAGCCTTGACGTTCTACACCAAGGAAGATGCAGTGGCCATCAAGCCTATTGTGAACGTTATGAAGCAGAGTGGTGCCGATTACGACAAGTGGATGGACAACATGACCAAGATCTCGAAGAACGAGAAGAAGAGCATCAAGCAGGGAGAGATCAAGCGTAAGGGTATCTCCACGGTGCCGAAGGTTGTTAAGCAGAAACGCAAACAGAGAGAGTCCATGATTGAGGCGTCCAAGAAGAGAAAACGTCTACAAGAGTTGGAAAAGCAAGAGGTCATTGTGCCTGACGATGAGTGACTTATCGATTAGATCTTCTACAGATGTAATCTATGATAAATTGATGTATTTCATGAATGTACATAAACACTCGTATGGATCCTTAGTCGCACACACGAGTTGTCTTGTCTTTTAGAATGTGAATAAACGTCTTTCTCTGTAAGCTCCGCTCACCTCAAACTCTTCAACTCCTCTGTCATAAACTCCCATATCTGTGCTATCATCCCTCAAACTGATCTCATTGACGGATCGATTCAGTGCTTGTGGGACTCGAAGGATGGGTATCCAATGAGTTTACGACGACCAATGGCCTCACCAAGGGCGAACAAACCGGCAAACTGGACGAGGTAGGCACCGGCATTGGCGAAGTGGTTCTTGTTCAAAGCCTTGAGGATGGAAGAGAACTCAGCTGGTCTCTGGGCGTAGTAGAAGGCCTGGGTGTACAAGGTCTGGTAGACGGACTGGATCTCCTGGAGGGAAGGTGGAGAGAGCTTCTCCTTGAGCCACACCTGCTTTCCGAGCTCAGCAGTGACCTTGGACCAGTACACGGTCTTGGAGAAGTACTGCTGGAAGCTGTCAGCGAAGTTGGCGGCGGCGTCCTTGGCCTTGGAGACGGTGGACTGGTGGCGCACGCCGGAGAAGGTCTTTCTGATGGCCTGTCTGAACAGCATCTTGATTGGTGTGTGG
>JAKVQR010000323.1:0-24276 GCA_030462915.1 Petasospora meyerae | reverse complement strand
ACCTGTGGGAGGTCCATACCCGGTCCAGGACCGACAGGTCCTTAGCCCGGCTGGACCGGCCTACCTTCCCTTAGTTCTACCGGTAGCCAGAGCCAAGTCCTTAGTCATGATGCCATCCTCCTGAACGGTGTCGAGTGTGGCCTTCTCCAACAAGTCGGCAAACTTCACAACGTCCTCAGTGCCATCCAATCTACCTCTCTGGGCAATACCTCTAGACCAGGCGAAGATGGAGGCAATGGAGTTTGTGGAGGTCTCCTTACCCTGCTGGTGCTGTCTGTAGTGTCTGGTGACAGTACCGTGAGCAGCCTCGGACTCAAAGGCCTTTCCGTCTGGGGTAACCAAAACAGAGGTCATCAAACCGAGAGAACCGAAACCCTGGGCAACAATGTCGGACTGGACATCACCGTCGTAGTTCTTCAAAGCCATGATGAAGCCACCCTTGGACTTGACCATCTGGGCAACCATGTCGTCGATCAATCTGTGCTCGTAGTAGATGCCCAACTCCTTGAACTTGGCCTTGTACTCCTCGTCGTAGATCTTCTGGAAGATGTCCTTGAAACGACCATCGTACTTCTTCAAGATGGTGTTCTTAGTGGAGAGGAACAAGTTGAGCTGCTTGGAGATGGCAAGCTTGAAAGAAGAGTGGGCGAAACCCTCGATGGACTCCTCGGTGTTGTACATGGCCAAACCGACACCGGCTCCCTTGTAGTCGTACACTTCCAAAGTCTGTGGCTTGGAACCATCAGTTGGTGTGTAAACGAGCTCCAACTTACCAGCGCCTGGGACCACGAGGTCAGTGGCCTTGTACTGGTCACCATGGGCGTGACGACCAATGATGATTGGCTTCTCCCAACCTGGCACCAATCTTGGGATTCTTGGGATCACAATTGGCTCTCTGAAAACGGTACCACCGAGGATGTTTCTGATGGTTCCGTTTGGAGACTTCCACATGGACTTGAGGTTGAACTCCTTGACACGGTCCTCGTCTGGGGTGATGGTGGCACACTTCACACCAACACCGTACTGCTTGATGGCATTGGCAGAGTCGATGGTGATCTGGTCGTTGGTGGCGTCTCTGGACTGGATACCCAAGTCGTAGTACTTGAGGTCCACGTCAAGGTATGGGTGGATGAGCTTGTCCTTGATTCTCTGCCAGATGATTCTGGTCATCTCATCACCATCGAGCTCCACAATTGGAGTCTTGACTTTGATCTTGTCGAGGGATGCAGAAGCGGAGAAGAATCTGGCCTGCTGTTGGGCCAATAAGGATGGGGCTCTCAACTGGGCTCTGAGAGACTGAAGACGAAGCATGGAGGACATCTTGGTGTGATTCACTGGTGGTCGTGAGGTATCTTCCAAGGTGGTTGGAGGTGTCAAAGATGAGTCAAACGTGTAATTTTTCCACCCTTCTCTCCCTCACAGAACTGGACGGCAGAGTACCGAAAATGGGACACAACATGGTACTACATATAGTCATCGGGTTATAATCCGACTTCGCTCGCGGGTTGCGTCTCAGGGGGGCTCGGTGAAAAAAAAAAAGGTAAAACCGGGTGTAGCTGGGTAACTATTGCATACAAGTGGGCTTTTAGTGGATATATAACCTCCAAAATGCCCTGATTATTCCCTTTTATTGCCCTAACTTCTCCTATATGACCCCACCAATCCCGGGACTCACAATCCATATATGACTCCCTCTCTGTTCTCAGCCGTGGGGCATTCCGGACCGGAGCCCGAAATTGGCCGGTGGGGAAACAGGCAAGAAATTTTTCGCGAAACCTCAAATCGTTACGTAAGATATTATGTAATAATATGTGCACGTGACCGCTACAAAGTCGCGCCGGCAAATGCCATTCACCATGATTAACAAGATACCCATTGATCTATAAACACTCTTCAACGACGTGTCTTTGGCTTCTGCTTGACCTCCTCGTCCTTGGTAGGATGCAATCTGATGATGTTCTGTTGTTGTTGGGTGTTGAACTGGTGACCTTTACTCCAATCGTACGACACTGCAACTGCGTAAATGGTTCCGTTTCTGTTGAAAGCCGCAGCGCTGATTGGTGCGCCAAGTGATGGGAAACCTTTCAGTCTCTGTTTACTGTCTTTATCCCAGAAGTGGAACGTACCATCGGATCCGGCAGTGGCAAACGTACCGTACACTGGGTGTGCGCAGATCGAGTTCAATGTGTAGACGTGGTTCTCTGTGCGTCCTGCCTTGTTCTCCGAACGACGATGACATTTGAATGTGAATCCTAGGCTGGACTGTTCTTGGTCGTTCACGTATTGGAAGGCACATCTTCCCTCGATGGAACCCAATGCATAACCGTTCGCACTAGGATAGCATGCAATCGATTTGGTTTGCCATTTCAATGGGGACATGATCTGTTTGGAAATGGTCTGTGGGTTGTTCAAGTCAATGATACACACGTGTCTCTCTGCAGTGCCGACAACAAGCAGCTTCTGTGATGAGTCCATTGCATATACACGCTCGGGTAGTTGTACTGTGGCAATAGGATTTGGTGTTCTTGTATCCCAGTATCTCAGCGTCTTATCCCAAGATCCCGATACAACAACGGGCGTGTTGGCAGGTCCACACTCCACAAATCTAACGCTCTTCACTGGTGCATCGTGCGCACCGATTTGTTGTGCCTGACCACTCTGGATGTCGTACAGTTTCACCTGTTTGTCACAACCACCGGATATCACCTTGGTACCATCCGCGGTCCATCTTGTAGTAAGCACTGGTGCGTCGTGTTCAAACATCGCACGTCCCTCTGTGGATCCATTGGCGCCAACTTCATAGATACGGACTTTTTTGTCCCATGAGGCCACAGAGAACAATTCAGCCTGTGGAGAGAAGGCAATATCACTGATGGAGTCCTCTGGAGCGTTTTGCACAATGATGTCGTTGGCCAGGTCGGCCTCGGTACCCTGGATGGCACTCGTAGTGGTTGTTTTGTTGAAGAATGCCATATGAGAAATGGAAACTGATCAATTGGAAAAGATCAACGTTAACTCAGATCAAATCTATCGGTACCTTTGTTTACCTTTTGCTCGCCAAAGGTTGAAGACTTGAAGAAACACCAGAAATTTTTGGAGACTTTCGCGCGCCATAGCGATTTCAGGGTTACCCTACCTTGATGCGCTATCATCAGAAACCTTCAACATGTCCTTTATGGGACTCTTTAATACACATCCATTGTGACTCCAGATACACAATTTCGGCATTTTAAACACATGAAGGACTACAGATCCACCTCAGACTCGCGATGGGACGGAATCCCCATTGTTGAATACGACCCAGAAACAGAACGGAACTCCACCCTCCACACAACGTCTTTACGTCCCAAGACCTATAAACACCTCGACTCCATCGATTGGGCCCACGAGTACGACAGAGACAGAGAGATCAAGCACATCGCAGCCGATAACTCGAAGATAAATACGTACATCCGCAAATTGTCAAGATGGATTGTCCTTATCGGCACAGGCGTTCTCATTGGTGTTCTCACAAGTGCATTGGATTACAGTTATGAATACGTCACTGATATCAAAGACGGCATGTGTACCGAGGGTTTCTACTGGACAAAGACAAGATGTTGTTCCACAAATACTGCGGACACTGGTGATATCTGCGACGCTTGGTCCTCGTGGAGTGAAATCATCGGTATTGATCAGAGTGCTGCGGGCAGTTTCATGTACAAGTACCTCGTGTTCATCCTAACGTCCTTGATTCTTGCCGCTGGTGCAGCACTCGTTGTGAAGGAGGCGACATTTGTGAAGACATCAGGTATTGCAGAGGTAAAGACTATTATCAGTGGTGTTGTGTTGGAAGGTTTCCTCTCAGACAAGACCCTTTTGAAGAAGCTATTTGGTCTCACATTGGGTGTGAGTGCCAATCTCTGGATAGGCAAAGAAGGTCCTCTCGTGCATATTGCCTGTTGCTGTGCCGAGTTACTCATCAGATTGTTCCCACTTTTACACGATAACGAGGCCAAACGTCGTGAGCTGTTCCTAGCAGCCACTGCTGCTGGTGTCTCTGTGGCTTTCAACGCACCAATCTCCGGTGTCATCTTCACATTGGAACAGCTCACCTCGTACTTCAACCCGAGTGACAAGATGTGGACCTCCTTCTTCTGTGCTATGGCAAGCACTGTGGTACTCAATGCGTTCCGTGAAGGTGCCGATATCTTTGTTGACATGAAGAACCAATGGCTCGGTATGGAACTTCCAGGTTTCATTCTTCTTGGTATTCTCGGTGGATTGTACGGTGCATTTTTCAGTAGTTTGAACATGAAGTTTGCCCATATGAGAAAGAAACTCATCTCTTCCAAGGGCATCAACTATGAAGTGTTGGAAGTTGTTGCACTCGCCGGTGTCACCAGTGTTGTTTGTTATCCTTTGATCTTCCCTCGATTGCCCCTTACGTCATTGGTGCGTCGTATGTACCAGGACTGTGACGGTGTGGATGAGACCATCATTGGTGGACTATGTTCAGCTTCAACTGGTTACACAGTGACTCTGTTGATCACGAGTGGATGTGTTGCCCTGCTATTCACCGCTTACACGTTTGGTACCATCTTACCCGCTGGTGTGTTGATGCCCTCTCTCGCTGTTGGTGCACTGTTCGGACGTTCTTTGGGGCTGGTCATCAAGGACTTCCAGGACAATACACCTTTCTTGTCCCAAATGTGTAAGGACTCTCCAGAGCTGTGTGTCTCGCCAGGTGCGTATGCCGTGGTTGGGTCTGCGGCGTTCTTGGCTGGTACTACAAAGATGACTGTGTGGGTCGTCGTCACTGTGTTTGAGCTCACCGGTGCTCTGTCATATGTGCTACCAATCATGGTCACTGTGATTGTTGCTCGTTGGGTCAATGACAAGTACAGTCAGCTCAACTGTTACGACCAGTGGATCAAGTTTTTCGGATACCCATACCTCATGGAAACCAACAGACCACTGCCCTTGACCAAAGCCAAGGAGATCTGCAAACCATTTGACGAAATCAAGGCAGTCTATCTGGAAGATAATCTCAGTGTCTCTGAACTGGAGAAGTTCACGGAGTTCCCATACCAAGGCCTACCGATCTTGAAGAGTCGTCAAGCGCCTTACCTGTTCGGATGGATCAGTATCGCTGACTTACAGACAGAGTACGTAAAGATTCACGCATCCCAGCATTACAATCCACACAGAAAAGTGAGTTTCCAACTGATTGAGGACACCAGTGACAACAGATATAGATTATCGCACTTGGTGGAACATGACCACATTGTCTTGAGTCCGGAGATGCCTCTGCCTTCAATAGTGGAGGTGTTCTTTAAGCTGAAACCGAGATTTGTCCTGTTTTGTGAAAATGGCTTGCTTTCAGGAATCCTCACATTGAAAGACATCACCAAAGTGGTAGAGGGCTGAGTTTTATAGTGCACTAGAATGAAATATCACAATCCGCATCTCTGATTGGTCAGTTTTAGTATGTTACCCGGCCTGTCTCTCGGCGTTCTGATCTGCGATGTCACTGTCAATTTTACGACGAGCTGCCGATTGCGAGAGAAGGAATTCCGACGCCGGGTGGCTGGAAGTGAAAGTACTGTTGTCTAGTATCTTCGTATCAAGCGAAGAAAGAAGTTTGTTATCTAGTGGCTCCTCCTATCTACAGTAGAACGGCTCCCATTGTTAGACCTTTGAACATGTAGGGGACTAAAGGGACATCGCTGGTGCGTAAGTTGTAACCGTGTCGAGTGTCGACGTAAATGCACAACGGCCTAACTGGCAAATGAGAGCGCTCTATTGTCTTGCCATCTTCCTTCGCATCGTCTGGCAGCTCATGGTGGAGTTTTCCCCGGTAGTACGCGGAGTTGCCTGAAGATTCGCGAGTCAATTAGGGCTCACTTGCCCACCAATGACCAGCGGCTGAGCCTGGAGCCATGGGCGTGATGGGCTGCCCGTTCTGCCCACCCAGCCTGGAGCGTCAAAAAACGGCCTGTGCGTGTCTTAACCAATATGTCAGCGCTCGGAAATAAAGGCTGGGGAGGGAAAAAGTGCGAATATTTTATAGCGTAGTCGAGGGGGGTCCTACAGCGAAAAGAAACGAGAAACTAGAGGGGACTTGGGATAAATCCTTTATACCACACCACACGCCCTAGCCGCCCACATTCCAAGACCACACGCACGGTCCACCGCTCATCCCACAACTTTCAAACACCCCCCACCAACCCAACGCCAATCCAGGCAGGAAACCTCACATCACTTCAGACTACCAAGCAACTCTTAGTCTTGCGTCCCGATTGTCGCAATCCGCACTTCGTTTTTCCTGGCTCGTCCAATTCAACGCGTGCACCTCTCTGCACTGACCATCGTCAAACCACTGTGATACACTGCCATCTCACATCACTCCTCACAGGCGCCAGTGCTCAGAAAGTCTTTTGATAAGTAACCAAGGTTATACTTCTCACAGGTTTTCCCACTTTACCGCCCAGTGTACCGTCCGGTTGTGCTCATTGTTATTCACGTGTTTTTGCTATCTAAACACTCGTCTTGCCGCCTACGTCAAGTCGTTGTACTCACAATGAACTCACAACCGCCTGGCAACAATAAGAACACATCGGGCTTCCCGCCTAACTCACGGGAGGCGAAGCTCGTCAACGATCTGAAGTCAACAAGTTCCAAGCAACTGCTCAACGCCTACGTGTACGACTTCTTGCTCAAGTCCAGTCTTTCTCAAACCGCCCAAAGTTTCATCAAAGAAGCAGATATCCCAATGGGAACTCCTGCCTCGAAGTCCATCAAACGTCCACCTAACAAAGAGTTGCTTCCGTTGTCCATCTCATTCGATGCTCCACAAGGGTTCCTCTATGAATGGTGGCTTATCTTCTGGGATGTCTTCAACGCCAGAACCCATCACGGCGGCTCCGACAACGCCAGAGAGTACATCCAAATGCAACTGATGAGATAGAACAAAGAACACACACTACATGCTTCAACCTTCTAGGCTGCCCATGCTCAAGCCGCTGCACTGACAGCGTCCAGTGTACACCAGCAACCTCATCAATTACAACTACAGTACCAGCAACAGATGATGCAACAGGATAATGGCTACTCACAGTTCAACTCATCACAGTCCACTACTGATCAAAGTGTTTCACAATCACATTCCACACAAATTGCACCATCGGTTGGCGCCCCAACACCTCAAACTCATCCTACACCCACCTCATTCGCTGCTCAAAGAACAATGTCGGTTGTTGGTACCACACCAATAGCTGCTATGCAGCCAGCTCAACAATACCCTCAATTCTCACCACCAGTTGATTCACTAAGCACATTGCCTCAGCAAGATGGCTCATTTGCTACTAATGCTCAGCCAGGTTTCCAGCCATCGCAGCAACAGCAAGACGTTCAACAAGTCTTCCAACAACAGCAATCACAAATGTATGGGAACCAAAAACGTATCAATCCTGCCGTCAGTGGTGTTGGTGCCTCTGGTGTTCCTCCAAATTTCGCTAGACCTCAGCAGGCTCAATTCCAGATGAACCAATTGAGACAACAGCACTATATTCAAGCCCAACCACCTCAATCACAGCAAGGATTCAAAGCTGCAGTTATGACTGGTCCAAATGGACGTCCTATGTACGGCGTTCAATCACAGGCCAAAGTTCAAGGTGGTCCAAGGAGTGCACCAAGTCCAAACAAGAGGGCCAAACTGGACTCTGCGTCCAACAAGAACTCACCATTGACAAAGTCACCACACAACGGGAACAGCAGTAACCAGCCTTCGCCATTGTCACAACCAAAACAGAACAATGCATCAAACAACGACCCATCTCCGCTTGTTCAGCAGCAGCAAGTAGAAAAGGAATCATCTCAACAGTCATCATCATCATCATCGTCCAGTAACGGTTCAAGTGCTCTTCACGACTACCAAATGCAGTTATTGTTGTTGCAGAAGGAGAACAAGAAGATGCTCAACTCGTCTAAGAAGGATTCACAAGCGGAGAAGAAAGAACAGAAGAAAATGCCACCTCCAAAATCTACAACAAAGAGTGGTAACACCCCTTCTGCATCATCCCCTGCTCTTACAACAACAGCTACCACGGGTCGTAAGAAATCCGTTTCCAAGAAGAAGGCCACCAAGAAAGCATCATCCACTGCAGGTAGTAACAAGTCTGAGCCACCTACTCCAACTACACCTCTCACCCCATTGGGCTCCGCAAGCTCCATCAACCCATCCAACCTTGCAAAGAAAGCTGAATCGGCCACTACAGTACCTCCACATAATCTCAGTAAAGACAGCAAGGATGGTGGTGATGACACTCCATCGAATGGATCTCAACTCACCCCACCAAACTCTGAGAATGCCACGAATGCTAATATGGATGCAATGGCTTCATCCGGTGAAGGTGCTTTGATGCCAGAGGGAGATGCTAACGAGTTTGCCAGCGAAGAAGCGCTCATCGGTGGTCAGGCCATGCATGGTGCCCAATCCATTGGTTCTGAGATCTACAACGATTTCGTCATGGGTGACTTCAGCAATGATATCGGTGGTGATGGTAATTTGAATCTGGACTTTTGGAACACAGATGGTGGTGAATTTGACACTTTTTGGCGTGACAGTGTGGAAGCCACGGATTGAATTTCTTTGACGACCTTGATGATGATTATGATTCGTGTATTGTTCTCTCTGCTATCCGATTTGTTTCCTTCTGATTTCTTTATTTTGAGTTGTTTCCCACATGATGTTGCCTTCACTTCTCGCCATGCTGTTCCCATCTCATATGGACAGCTACGCTTATTTTATTTTGACTTTCTTGCATTGTGTTACTGCTCCTTCAGTTTCACACACATACACCTCATTGCACCCTATTGAGCTCATTGCTCAATTTTCATTCATTCGTGTCTATATTGGTGTTTCATTGGGGAGATCATTTTTTGATTTTTGATCTCCATTCTCGGATTATTATTAATGTATTCATTGGTTTACATATACATATTGTGCTCAGATCATATCATTACTTGTTCTTCTTAGACTCCTCAACTTTGGTTGTGAGAATACCATTGTTGGAGATCCAATAACCAGTAAGGATAAGGGTGTTGATGGTGAGTAACACTAAAGAACTTGTAGCAGTTGAAGGGTAAATGTTCCAACACCATTCGTGAGCAAGCAGTATGATGGATCCAATGATGAAGTTCACACCACAAGAGTAAACCATATATGGAAGAGTCCAAGCGTACCATGACAAGAACTGGTAGTGAAGACTTCTTGCGCAAATCACACCAATCATGTTTGAAGCCACCAACACACCTGTGATGAACTTGGTGCCATTCTTTGGATCGTTGAGGACATTCTCGTTGAGAATTGTGCTTTTGTTGATCTTCAAACCATCCATAATGAAGTTTTTGATGGATTTACCAGTGATCTTAGGTGAGACCCACTTGGTGAATAGGAACCCGAGCAGCAGTAATACCTGCACTGCCAGCAACAACTGATGGAATCTGCTATCAAGGAAAGTCTCCTCATCCAGGAATTTCCAGTTGACAGTCCATTGGTAAAGGAATTTGCGTGAGAAGTTGAAAGCATTAGAGAAGTATGCCTCTCTGATCTCTGGCCCATTGAAGATGAACTCGTAACCAAGAACCACCTGAACAAATGTGATCACTACCAGAGGAGTTGCCAATGAGAGAAGCCTTTCATCATTCAGGAGGTATGTCACTAAGAGATACCCTGGGAGGTACAAAATAGCATTCATCTTGATTGAGATGGCGAACGAGTATAGCATTGGGGCAATGTAGTTTGTCAGTGTCTTGGATACTGATTTCCAAGAGCTTTTCCAGATCACGGCGTATTGAAGAACCAGAACCATCAAAAGAACGTTGTATGTGGTGAAACAGTCATTGAACAGACGTAGCACGTAGATGGAATGGAGTCTCTTGGAGATCACGAGTAGATAGTAGGTCCAAGGTGGAACTTCCAAGTTGGAGTAGATGAGACACACAACGATAAATGTCATAACATAAAGGAGACTGAACAGTAACTGGCCAACATCGAGAAACTTTTCATCCTGGGTAATCCAAAACATGGCTCTGTAGATCCAGACGTGTCCAGCTGGATATACAAGAGGGCCTGTGCCTCCGTAGATGTTGTCGTAGTTGAGTTCTCCACTCTTGATGATCTTTATTTGTTCCATGTATGCGGTGTAGTCGATGTTTGTGTACTCAATATATCCCACAATGATCTTACACGCTATCCATTCGAAGATAGCGAGTATCGGAATCACAATGCTGGAGGCACGATGATCGAATATGATATAGTGAACGGCACTCTTGAGATCTCCCCATAAGTTGGCCAGCGTCAAAGGCGGTAGCTCCTTTGGTGAAGACTCAGATGGTGGAGTCTCCATAACCTCTTCATTCTTGTACTCTACTCGCGGAACTGGCATTTCTGATCCCTTTGAGCGTAGATGCTGTCCCATTCAACTTCAACAGAAGTGTCTTTTCAATAGCCGTTGTGGCCTCTTCATCTTGATACGAAGTCTATCAGTGGTGTGCGGATGTCTGCATGTTGCCCGAACCGCCAAAATTTTTTGTTGACTTTTCCCCTACGCGATGAGCACAGGCACATAGGCACATATTTTTTTATACGGGAAAACATTCCAATCTTGACATACCATTTCACTCTTCAACTCTTTCTCTTCTTTCCCCTCCACAGCTGGCTTTGTCCTTCTTCCCCTCCTCACACCACACATCTACAAACTACAATGAGTTTCAGTGTGGACCCTCAGTTCAGCGCCGCTCTTGAGCAGCTCCTCGTCCAGGCCACCACGCCAGACACTGCCATTGTGAAGGCCGCTACTGCCAAGTTGTCCTCTGAGTTCTACACCCAGCCAGCTGCCCTTGCAGCTTTGTTGCAGCTTGTTTGCGAGAACTCTAACGAGCAGATCCGCTTCCTCGCTTCCGTCGAGGCCAGAAAGCTCGTCAGCAAGCACTGGGAGTCTATCGACAAGCAGGCCCAAGCTTTGCTTAAGCAGCGTGTGCTTGAACATGCCTTTGCTGAGCCAACCAAGAACATCCGTCACCAGCTCGCCAGAATCATCGCTGCTATCGGTGAGTTCGAGTTCGAGACCAACACATGGCCAGAGGTCTTCCCATTGCTCGTGAAGGCCGCCACAGACGACTCCAGCGTCCAGAACAAGGAGACCGCTGTGTTCATTCTCTTCACTCTCTTGGAGAGCGGTATGGCTGAGATCGGTCAGAACGTCTCCTCTTTCATCAACCTCTTCTGCAAATCTGCTCAGGACCAGTCCAGCGTCGACATCAGAATCTACTCCGTCTTGTCCCTCGGTGTCTGTGCCGCCGTTGCTGAATCCTATGTCGAAGAGCAGCCTCAGTTGGCCGCTCAAGTTCAGAACTCCATCCCAGTGATGGTCAACGTTCTCAGAGAGGTTGTCGGTTCTGGTGATGCCGTCCACGCCAAGATGGTTTTCACCTCTTTCAACGACTTGCTCTTGCTTGACACCAAGTTGCTCGGTGAGAACATCATCGCCCTTGTCCAGCTCATGATCGAGATCGCCATCAACGCCAGCGTCGATGAGGACATCAGAAACTTCGCCATCCAGTTCTTGTCCTCTGCTGCCACTTTTAGAAAGAACAAGATCTCCTCCAAGAAGATGGGTAAGGACATCACCCTTGCCGCTTTGAAGATCGCCTCTGGTGAGATTGACGTTGAGGCCGAGCTTGACCATGAAGACGATGACAACGAGAACGAAGAGAGTGACCCAGCTGGTCTCGCCTTGAGATTGGTCGCCATCTGTGCCGCTGAGTTGCCACCTACCCAGGTCGTCAACACCATCTTCGAGCAATTGCCAGCTCTCTTGGGCTCCGCTAATGTGTTCGAGAGAAGAGCCGGTCTCTTGGCCATGGGTGTTGCTTGTGGTGGTGCTCCGGACTACTACACTACCCAGTTGGAGAAGGTTATCCCAGCCGTTGTTGCTGGTTTGAAGGACAACGAGATCCTCGTCAGACTCTCTGCCTTGCGTGCCTTGGCTCAGCTCATCTCTGAGTTGAAGGACTACATGTCTAAGTACTACGAGGAACTCTTGCCATTGATCATTGAGATCATCGACAACGCCACCCACGCTTCCGTTTACAAGTACGCCTGTGTTTCCTTGGATGCCCTTATTGAGTTCATGTCTGCCGATGCCATCGCTAAGTACTTGGAGCCATTGATGAACAAGTTGTTCCACATGTTGTCTGTCATCGACAACAACAAGCTCAGAGCTATCATCGTCTCTGCTATCGGCTCTACCGCTTACGCTGCTGGTTCCGCTTTCATCCCATTCTTCGCCAAGTCTATTGAACTCTTGGAGCCATACATCAAGGACGCCGCCAACGTTGAAGGTATGTCTGATGATGACCTCGAGTTGAGAGCTCTCACTTTCGAGAACATCTCCACCATGGGTAGAGCTGTCAAGTCTGAGGCTTTCGCTCAGTTTGCTCAGCCATTGATTGATGCCGCTTACGCTGCTATCCAGTCCGACTCTTCTAGATTGAGAGAGGCCGGTTTCGCCTTCATTACCAACATGGCCAAGGTCTACGGTAAAGAGTTTGCCGCTTTCTTGCCAAACATCATCCCAGAGATCATTAAGTGTTTGGACCAAGAGGAGTTCGACATTGGTGACTTCGGTGGTGAAGACGTCGTTGGTGACGCTGAGGATGACGAAGAGGACAAGTTCCAAGTCCACACCGGTATCACCATCGAGAAGGAGATCGCTGCTATTGCCCTTGCCGAGTTGGCTTTAGGTACCAAGGAGTTGTTTGCACCATACGTTGAGAAGGCTGTTGATGCCCTTGCTGAGCAGGCCCAGAACTCTTACGGTATGAGAGAGACCGCTTTGACCTCCTTGTGGAAGGTTGCCGATGCCATCTTGTCCACTGAGTTGGAGAAGAAGTCATTCCCTAAGGGTGCTCCTGCTGGTTCCTACATCTCTGAGAACCCACTCGCACTTATCCGTCACGCTAGAACTTTGTCCATCAAGAGTTTGCCTGAGGAGTACGAGTTCGCCATGGTTACTGCTATCTTGGACTCCATCACTGACATGCTCTTCAAGTACGGTCCAATCATCGTTATGGACAACGGTGACTCTTCCTCCCTTGAGCAGTTGTGCTCTGACTTGATGACCATCATCAAGGGTGAGCACTTGTGTCAGACTTTGGACGAGGAGGACCTTGCTGATGACGAGGAGGTCGACTCTTCCGAGGCCGACTCCATGTTGTTCGAGGGTTCTTTGGAGGTTTTGATTGCTCTTGCCGGTGCCCTCGGTGGTGACTTCAACAAGATATTTGGTTCTTTCAAGGACGTTCTGGCCGCTGCTGTCACTTCCAAGGACAAGTCCAAGAGAGTCGCTGCTGTTGGTTGTTTGGCCGACATTGCCATTGGTTTGAAGGAGGCCAACCCATACACCGATGCTCTTTTGCAACTTCTTGTTGACCGTTTGCAGAACGACAAGTCCATTGAGGTTAAGGGTAACGCCGCTTACGGTGTTGGTGTTTTGATCCTCCACGGTAGCGGTAACTACGCTTCCACATACCCAACCATCTTCAACGCTCTTTCCCAATTGCTCTCCAAGGTTGACAAGAAGGCCGCAAAGGCCGCTGACGACGATGAGGAGACTCAGGACGTTGTTAACAGAGGTTACGCCAACGCATGTGGTTGTGTTGCCAGATTGGCCTTGAAGCACCAGGAGGCCACTCCGCTCAACTTCGTGTTGCCAACATTGTTTGAGCACTTGCCATTGGAGACTGCTTACGAGGAGAACACTCCAATCTTCGAGTTGTTTATCAAGCTGTACCAGGCTGACAACGAGGACATTGTTGCCATGACACCAAAGGTTGTTGAGGTGTTCGCACATGTCTTTGCCAAGCAGGCCGAGGTTGAGACTCTTGAGAAGGAGTCCACTTTGGGTAGAGAGGAGAACATTGACGCTATGAAGCAGTTCGACAGCAAGAAGACTCAGGATGAGGTTGTTGCCCTTCTTAAGTTCTTAGAGGGCAGATACGCCGGCTCTGTGTCTCAAAACCCAGTGCTCGCTGCTGTCATTGCCTGATGTACATATACACCACCTCCTCTCTGCATTCTGATTTTTTTTTTCTCCTGACGTTTTACGACAATTTACACCCTCATGTTACATAGATAATTGACTTACTTTTGATATTTTGCAAGACTAGAGTCCAGGACCGGTACATAGGTACATATGTGTGGCACTGTGGTAGTGTTTTGTTTGTTTTTTTTCTTTTTTCCCGATCATGGCTGGTTGCCTCGGTTTCCGCCCAAAGCCGGTGGTTCGCGAAAATACAAAGGGCGGGTCTCTCGAGAAGCATCACACATCTGCAAATCTGCCCTCCACAGTACAACTTCACATTCTTGCCAGGACTTTTCGAGTATACCCGGAGACTCTCTAGCGGATACCTTTCTACACAGAAAAAAAAGGCACAAATGAGCATGAACGTCCCAAATTGTACTGGGGCGGCCAAGCGTGAGATTTCGTCGGTGGCGTTTGCTGGCCAGTTTGACGGTAAGTTGTTTTGATTTGCAGTGTGCAGCTCTTTTAGGGTTCAAGCAAGATACTAACGATCGGGCTACACAGTTGTCGATAGGGCTCTTTTCGAGTACCGTTCTAGAAAACAGAACGGATATCAGCAGTACACACACACTGCTAACACCAAGTACGGAAATCAGGTGTCTTCGTCCTCTTCCTCTTCTGCATTGCCACAGCATTCCCATGTTCCACAACAACGTCACTTCACTCAGCGTCCACAGCAGATGGCACCACAACCACAGGCTTCTCAGATTCCACAGATGAGTATTGGACAGGTTCAAGGTGCCAACTATGCTGTTCAGGGATATCCACGTACTCAGTACTACCCACAACAGCAGTTCCAGCAACCACAACAACCACAACATCATCATCAACAGGCACCTGTTCAACTTCAGCCTCAGTATGTGCGCTCTCCATTGCAGTCCACTAGCTTCCCACAACAGCAACAGCAACAGCAGCAACAGTACGTCTCCAGTGTTGCTCGCTCCCCAGACAGCTTCACGGATGGGTTCACGGGTGGGTCTTTGCACAGTCTGACTTCAAGCAGTGGCTTCTCACTCACTTCATCTGGATCTGACTCTCTATCTTGTGAGTCTGACTTTGGATATGCTCAACAATAGGGCAAATATGGGATGGGAACTGCATCTATGTCCACTTATTCATCTTTGTTGGACAACGGTGCTTCTCCTTATGCTATGGGTTCCACTGCTACTACTACTACTACCACTGCTTACAAAAACTCTTCTTCCTCTTCATCTCAAGGTCGTTCAGGTTGGTTGAACATTTGGGGGAAGGACATGTCCGTCTGGGGCTGAACCTTCGATGAACTTCTCCCCATGGTTACATTCTTGGTCAAATTTGGTTAATTTTTTCTTTCATCGTGTATCTATTTTCTGTGTGGTGTTTTACTTCTTTCCTTCATCATCGTCAGCATCATTATCAGCATCAGCATCAGCATCAGCATCAACACCACGGTTTAAATGGCTATTTCTGTTGTTTTTTTTTGTTTTGTCATCATCATCTTTTTTTATGTTATTGTGTTACTCAGGAGTCTTGAAACGAGGTGGATCAGCAAGAGGTGTGTCTTTTTTTTCTATCTTTATTATGGTTTTTTGTCTATCCATGCAGACAAGTTGAGTGTCTGAAGGTTTATATTCGGAGGGATTGTGTTTATGTTATTACTTTTTTTTTCTTGTCGTCATCTACCAAAGCTACAACGGTTTATCTATATATATATCTATAATATCATTGAGTGTTTGCTTTATACAATTCACACCGACAAGTTGGGAAACTTTAGATCAACTTTGGACTTGGAAGCATTCATGAAGGCAAGTGATCGTACATGATGACTCGACATCTTGGGGATCTTGGACACACGTGACAGCACCAAACTCGATATGTGCTTCTTCGAAGTATCCTTGCTCAACAGTTGTGTAGTACTCTTCTCCTGGTGCTGTATTTCAGACCTTCCCATCAACAAGAGCGACGAGTTGTGAGGGTCAAAAAGATGGCACAAGTCTGTATGGGACGGAACTTCCAGCTGTGTGTCCATGTAGACAGTCTTGTGAAATGAAGTAGCATTCACATCAGTTGTTCTGTCTTGTAGTAGTGTTCTCTCGTCTTCAGGAGTCCTGACTGAAGAGATCTTGACTGGAGAGAGATGCTCCTCGTCAACAAAGCTGTTCTCCTTACCATCACCGATGAAGTGCTCGTCTTCATTCAAGAGTAAAGACTCAATCCTCATCTCGGCAAAAGTCTGCGGTATCACTCTGTCTCCACCGTCACACTATCGAAGGTGTAATTGGAGCAGTTTCAAGGCTTCAGCAGTGAGTGAGCCCATCGTTGTTGTTTATTTGGAGATCGGGGAGGTTTGTAGCGTGAAGTGTGGGGGGTGGGGGTGAAAGGTGAAAGGCAAAAGGGAGTGGTGGTGAGACTAATTTCAGCCAGTTTGGAACGTTCAATCTCAAACCGAGCTAGTAGAGGAAACCAAATGTACTCTGGATAATAATGCTTCTCGTTCAAGTCTCTATGTCCTCAGTCTTTGTCTTAAATCGACAAATCAATAGTAACATACAAAGTGACACAAAGGAGATCAGGGCAAATGGTAAGGGCACAATTACCCTCGTAAGTCAATAAAATTCCCAATTTCCGAGGTTTAATTTCCCCAAATCCGTTACCCGGCCGGGATCTTGAAGCTTCAAAAAAATTCAACCTTTCAGCAGTCGCTAGCAAAGGTAAACAAACGTAGAATAGCTTTCATTCAGATCAACAAAACGCCTCATATTAATCACTACCGCATAGCAATCGTGGGCAGACTGACATCCATCATCACATAGTAGGAAAGAGTATGTTCCAATTGCACTTTCTCCCAGTGCAAAACTCAACCGTTACCTATTAAGCGGTCTGCGTCTCTCTGGTGAGACCATCATCATCCTTCCATGATCACTGTACTAACCCATTTTCCAGTGTCCAAACTGTCAACGCCGTACAACGGTAAGATCTTCCATGGCAACACAGCATCTGCGCTCGTCCCACAGACAGCGACTGTGAGCCCCTTCACTGGGAACTCCAACGACTATCTCACCGTGTCGAACGTCGATACAAATTAGCCGCTGGAATTGGCCAGCCGCTTCGTCGATGCTTCCCTGCTACGTGACAAGACCACCCCGGTACTTGACGATAGCTCACATCACGGGAAGGCTGTGGACTACAACTACAGCGCCGATCCAGATGGGTTGGGTCCCTTCACACCCTTCGTCAAGGAGGAACTCATCAACATCCCAGATGAGATCCTTGCCCAGTACAGCAAAGTCCAGACATATGGCGCCATGGGTATCTTCCCAGAGATCAATAGAGCATGGATCATCATCGACAGCAAACTCATACTGTGGAACCTCTCCAGAGCCTCAGAATTCCAAAGCTTCGAAGACATCCCACATACCATCCTCAAAGTCGAGCTCGTGAAACCGAAACCAAACACATTCACCGACGCTATCAACTATCTCTTACTCATCTCCACGCCTTCAGATATCCACATCCTAGCATTGTCCTTTGTCGATAACACCCTGGATCTCTACAACACACACATGTCTGTTCCGGCTCATGGACTAAGTGTCGACCAATTTGTTGTCCATGAAAAGACTGGGAAGATCTACTTCACCGGTGCCTCGGATGGTGTGAACATCTGGGAGCTCCAGTACTCAAACACTGCTGACTGGTTCAACAAGAAGTGCAACAAGCATTGTCATACAAGAACAACAATCTCAAGTCTCATTCCAGGATCTTCTTTGATCAGTTCATTGGCCAACTACATGACCTCGGAAGACAGCAATGATACCGTGATGCAACTGAAGATTGACAACTCCAGAGGAATCATATATACACTCTCCAGCAGCTCAGTTATTAGAGCTTACAAGATTTACGACAACGGTTCGCTCTCTGATCCAACCATCATCAGAACACAGACAATTGTGAACTTCTCCAAGACTTCATCCGCCAAATCTTCACCTCTTCTCAACGGCAAATACTTGCAAATTGTGAACTTTGAAGTGGTCACAAACAACGAAAATGACGAACTCTTTTTGGTGGCCATCACTTGTGGTGGTTGTCGTGTCAACCTTAATGGGTACATGGGAGGTTCATTGACCCTCAGAGTGGAGAGTATCAAATTCCCTCCAACGAAGATGACAGAGGAGGACATCCTTGCTGAACAGACCAAGTTCAAAGAACAAGAAGCCATGAAGGCGCCAAGTGTATTTGGTTCCTCGACTTCCAAGGAACTGCCAAGTTTGCTCATGTACCAAAAGAAGTCAAGTTTGCTCTACAAGTCACTAAGTGTGAGTAAGATCATCTCACCCGGTATCTTCTTCGATGTGGTGCAAAAGGAAGGAAGTGAAACGCACAAACTATTTGTGTCTGTTCCAGATTATGGCCTCTTGAAGTATCACAACAAGTACACTGAAAATGCCACTTTCCTTGACGTCCAGGGTAAAATCCACCAAATTGTTCCATTGTCCAAACCATTCAACGCTACAGACCGACCAAGAGGTTACGCAAACCAATTCGCTACTCAATACACTAGAGGTAACTTCGAAGTCGCTGTTCTTACCAACACTAACTTGGTTATCTTCCGTTACAGAAACCCAGATGAGGTCTTTGAGTCCATGACCGACGATTTCTCAAACTTTGTTGCCAAATACGGTCTTTTGGAATCCGCCTCCACTGCACTTTACGTCACTTGCAAATTGAACTTACCAAAGACAATCAGATCAAACGCATTCAACTTCTTCACACTTGGTATTCCAAATGTGGTTGACTTCAAGCCAACTTACAAGGCCGGTTTACTATCTTCGTCATCCATGATCACCTCAGTGCTCAGTGTTAAGTCTGATAGCACAATGTTCAACTTCAACAACGTGATCCTCAGTCCAAGATTCTACGGTATCGTGACACTCTTGGGAAGACTCTTCCGTGACATCTGGGACCAGAAAGTGTTCAAGGTCAACAGGGACTTGAAATTCGCCAAAGATGGATCTCTTATCAAGGAATCCCTTTTCGAGAATGAGTACCTCGAGAACGTCAACATTGACAAACTCGACTTGGAATTCTTCCTTTCATCTATTGGTGTGTTGAACGAGTTCTTCCAGACTTACGGTAACACCATCGCATGCTTTGTCTCACCTTCTTTCAACAACAAGAACTTTGACAAGTCAGAGGAGTTCTGCAATCAAGCTGAGAACTTGGCTATCAACGCTGTCATCAGACTGGTCATTTCCATCAAAGAAGCTCTCTCGTTCCTTGGTGTGTTGATGAAAGAGGCCACTTCCAAAGACGATGACGAGGATATGATGAGAGATATCTTCAAGTTCCTCCCATTGGACGTTCAACAATCTCTCTCCAAGATCACTTTCAAAGACATATTCGCTCCAAACGATCACGTTAAAGGTTTGGTCAAGGAGATCTTAGCTTCTATCATCAACAGAAGCATGTCTCGTGGTGAGTCCATTGAATACATCGCTAAGGGATTGCAAGAACGTTGTGGTACTTTCTGTTCTGCTAATGACGTTGTCGGATTCAGAGCCATTGAACACTTGAGAAAAGCCAAGGCTGTTGGATTCCAAGACTATCAAAGTTTGAACTTCCATTTGAGTCGTGCCATTGAACTGTTTGAAGCTATCAACAACGAGATCAGTTTGGAACAGCTGAAGGAATCCATTGATATCATGGTTGGCTTGAACGATTTCCCACGTGCGATCAAGTTTGCCCTCAACATCTCATCCAGTTTGGACCCAGGTAACTTGGCTGCCCAATACGCTGCTGATGGTAAGTTGCCAAACGATGAAAGAAAGAAGTACTACGAGAAGAGAAGAGACATCTTTGAGATTGTGTTCCAGTTGCTTGTGCAAGTTGATAAGCTTTCGTTGGAGGCCAGCATCAACCAGGAGAACAACACCAACGTCAACACAAACAACGGCAAGGTATTTGACACATCTTTCAAGCCACTCACAGATTTCGTGCAGCTGCGTAACTTGAGTTATGACACCGCGTTCAAGTTCGAGGACAAGTTGTTCCACTATGAGTTGTACGACTGGTTCATTAGCCAAGATGTGAGTGAAAGATTGTTGGAGATTGACACGCCATATGTATTGGCATACTTGGAGGAGAAGGCCTCTGGTTCATTGGAGATCTCGGATATGTTGTGGATCTACCAGTCCAAGAAGGACAACTACTACCAGGCCGCTTTGATCTCATACACTTTGGCTTTAAGTGATTTCGAGATTACTTTGGCCCAGAGAAACGAGTACTTGTCCAGAGCCATTGGATTCTGCAACTGTACTACATATCCAACTGAGAGACAACAGGTGATTCAGTTGTCTACGATGATTGAAGAGGTGTTCGAGGCTTCCAACATCCAGTACGATCTCCTTGTTGCCATTTCACAGGACAAGACATTGAAGGATGAACAGAAGGACGAGTTGATTTCACAGTTGAACGGTAAGATCTTGACGGTGAGTGACTTATACAACGACTATGCCAACCCATTGTCGTACCATGAGATCTGCTTGACCATTTACAGAGTGTCCGATTACAGAAACTCTGAGGAGATTCTTTCGAGATGGGAGCAGTTGTTCCAGTGTGTTAAGGACACTATCTATGGTCCTGCTGGTTGTCTCACAGATGGTACAACTACTGCTGGTACCACTTCTGATTCCAACGGTGAGAAATTCATTGCACTGTTGGGAAGCACCATTGTCAAAGTGGGTAAGAAACTTTCGAGATCCGATTTTGTGTTCCCAATTGACGATCTGGTACCGATCATCACTGCTATCATCTATGATGTGGAAGATGCTGATCAGTTGGTTGCCGATGGTGGTATTGTGAAGATCTTCTTGGAGTGTGGAGTGTCGTTTGACAAGCTGTACTACTTGATGAAAGGGCTGATTGATACAAATCCAAACGATGCTCTTTGTGTTCATTACAAGAAAGAACTCTTGTTCCTGATCAAGACTTGGTACAACGAGGATGTGAGATTGAGAGAGATCATCTCCAACGACGAGGTACGCAACTTGACTGAGTACACCACTGGTAATGATCCGATCAACAACTACATGTTACGCACAGGCAATTCTATTTGAAGATGGAAGATAAGTAAGAAAACATAATGTACTTTAGTTAAATGAAGATAAAAAAAAGAGACAAAGCATCGACATATCCAGTATGTAGAAAGCAAAGACAAATAAATAGTAAAAGGGGGAAAGAATAGATAAATAAATAGAAGGAGGGGGGAATCCAACTCACTCACAATTTCTCACTGTCTGGAGTCAACAAGTCGGAGGCCTTTTCCTTGATCATCGAGACAACCATAGAGGATGTTAGTCATTCTGTTCTTTCTCTTTACTGATTATTATTTTTTTTTTCTTTTTCCTTTCACTCCTATATTAAAACAGCCAAAGCATTCACAGCTTTGTGTGGTTGAAAGGACACTTACCACTAGACTTCTCCCTTGGGCTCAACTCCAACGTCTCCTTCTTGATATCCTCGCTCAACTGAGGATCCACCTTAGCAAAGAGGTCAAACACGGCATCCTGGATCACAGGAACAGCGTTGCTCAAGTGCAAAGCCACATTGTGTGCGAGGTTCTTCTGCTGTCCTGGCTGCTTGGCCAGCACCTTCTGGTAAAGAGCTCTTGGCTGCATCAGATCCACCTCACCGTCAAAGGACCAGTGGAATGGCAAAGCCGGGCCTCTCCACTCCTCTTGAGTGGCCTGGTAGTTGAAGTTTGTCTGTGTCTTGTACTCGATTGGGTTCTCGAGCGTGGAGATGTAGTTTGGAGCAGCGCCGTAGTTGCCATTGACACACATGGCACCGTCTCTGATGATCGGGTTGAAGGTCTTTGCGTATGGACAGTTCACTGGGATCTGGGCGTAGTTGGTGCCCAGTCTGTGGCGGTGTGTGTCTGGGTAGGAGAAGAGTCTGGACTGGAGGACTGGGTCGGCAGAAGGCTCCTGGTATGGCACGGTGTGGGATGGGGAGAAGGCGGCCTGCTCAATCTCGGCAAAGTAGTTCTGTGGGTTCTCGTTCAACACAAGCTTACCGAAACGGCGGAGTGGGAAGTCCTTGTGTGGCCAAACCTTGGTGAGGTCAAAGATGGAGAATGGGAGCTTCTCGGCCTGCTCTGGTGTCATGATCTGGAGGTAGGCGGTCCATGAAGGAGGCTCACCCTTGGCGATGGAGTTGAAGAGGTCCTCGCCGGCGTGGTCTGGGGCGGCACCGCACTTCTGGCCGGCCTCCTCGTTGGTCATGTTCTTGATGCCCTGGTCGGAGATGAGGTGCACCTGGACGTAGAACCACTCGCCCTTCTTGTTGGACCACTTGTACGTGTGGCCGGAGTAGCCGTTCATGTGTCTGTAGGTGGCTGGGGTACCACGGTCGGAGAACAGAATCATGAACTGGTGGAGCGCCTCTGGGTTCTGGACGAGGTAGTCCCAGAACATGTTGGCGTCCTTCAGGTGGGTCTGTGGGTTTCTCTTCTGGGTGTGGATGAAGTGTGGGAACTTGATAGGGTCTCTGAGGAAGAAGATTGGGGTGTTGTTGTACACCCAGTCGAGGTTGCCCTCCTCGGTGTAGAGCTTGATGGCGAAACCTCTTGGGTCTCTGGCGGCGTCTGGGGAACCGGACTCGCCTCCCACGGTGGAGAATCTCACCAGGGCCTTGGTCTTCTTCCCCACGGTGTCGAACATGGCGGAGCCGCAGATGTCGGAGATGTCGTCGGTGGTCTCAAAGTAGCCAAAGGCTCCGGATCCCTTAGCGTGGACGACTCTCTCTGGGACTCTTTCACGGTCAAAGTGTGCGAGGGAGTCGATGAGGTTGAAGTCCTGGAGAAGCAGTGGGCCCATCTTGCCCACACGCTGGGTCTCGAATGGGTTAGGGATTGGGTACCCCTGTGAGGTGGTGACGACTGGCTTGTTGGTGTTTCCTGTGTTGCTCATTGTTGTGTTGTGCTGGGCTTATTGGACAGTTGATCGAGAACTAACAGCACCCAGCTGGCAGCACACAAAACAAGACAATGGGCAGATCTCATCAGTTTTATACTTCAATCGAGCTGTGGGGTCAGCGAATCACAGCGCCGAATTTTGTCATCGCAAAGTCATCTCATCGTCCTGCCCGAACCGGAAAGTGGGACCGGTTTCCCTGCTTGTATTCCCCGCGCTTCTTCCATCGAGCAACCGAGGCTAACTACCTGAAAGTCTAGATGGGGGTAAAATGGGGTAAAATCACACTCCATGGATGACATTTGTGGGTGTTGAAAGAGGATTGTGGGTTGATCTAGGTCTTCAGACTTACAAATTCTATCTACAAAGTCTTCCCTAGAGAGCAATGAGAACTTCACTCAAGGCGTCGATAACTCCCATGAGCTGATATCACCGCGCACCACCACCACCCACGCAGTAAATGCTGATAAAGCCCCTAGTGGCTAGGATAGCAAACAGCAACCCCTCCAGAGTTGCTTGCTGCGCGGTACTACATATGCCAGATGTACAGCAAAGTAACAAATGCAGATCTGATTCGAGTTCTAGAATTTCACAGTACTTCTTTGTAATTGAGACTTCCCCCCATCCTTTTATACTTTGCTGATCGTACTCTCTCCTAGTACGTAGCGGATCCACTTTCCTTATCGGACATGATAGACATCTTTCGGATTACACCGTCGGGTTCTCCGATTCACATACGTAGAGGCATCCGCTTTGGGATCTGTACATCCTTACACCCACCTGAACAACAACTCATCACCATTTGACACATCCAAACATTAATTAGTGGGGGTTGAGCTGGTGCAAAGTGAGCCATGGCCCATGGGGCGTTCGTCAGCTAGGGAGTCAAACTTTTTGATCTATAGAACCCACGTATAAGGCCAATGGTGGAAAAAAATGATAGAGTCCCGATTCCCTAGCTCATGCCGATGTCTTTACAACGTACTCCCGTTCAATATGATCCAGCTAGTGCATATATACTATAGCGCCGCGGGTTTTGTCTCGACATATATAATTAAAATTAGAACAGCAATTAATTAGTGACTCCTTTGAAAGGATCCAGAAGAGATGGCCAACCGGTATGTCATATGACACTGAATGTGAAGAACTACGTTAACGAAGATGAGTTGGAGTGGATGAGGGCATGGAACAAGACCACG
>JAKVQR010000322.1:0-24440 GCA_030462915.1 Petasospora meyerae | reverse complement strand
GATGGTTATGCTGCCCTGGTGTGTATGCGTGCTCATAACCTCATAGCTGGCATCCAAATCTCGTCTCTTTACAAAGTCGGAACTCGTCCCGGTTAGCTCAGTCGGTAGAGCGTTCGGCTTTTATTTTCAGACTTTCTGATACGTTTTCAGGAAACCGAAATGTCAGGGGTTCGAGCCCCCTATTGGGAGTTCCATATGATAATTTTTTTTCTGGTGTAACAGACCTATATATTCGTCTTGAAATACCATTCTGGGGCAGTTGTGAAGCTCAGAAGTGGCGAGATGTTGGACGAATTGAAGATCAGGTGGTCATCATCGATCGTCGATCCTGGCTGAATTTATGCACCGCGAAAAACAACTATATTTAAAGCGAACTTCTGGAACTCTTCTTTATCTTCTCACCACGCCACCAGCTCTATATATATTGAAGAGGATTTCATTATTCCGTCATATGCTCTCACAAAAGGCCCCATGAATCAAATGTCCTTGTCGGAACAATCTTGCAGGGACCACGAAAGTCTGGAGTGGGATCAGGGTTCTCAAACGCGGTGGTGCCAACTGTATCATATGGAAGGTGCCACCGGGAGACGCTACCATGCCTGGTCTCACTCACCCTTTGAACTTTGACGGTTTGGAATGAGAAGTGATCAATTGAGTATCTTGCATATTCTTGATCTAGCACATCATTTCCCAATGCTCACTGTTTGGAGAACAAAGACGTGAACGATGCACAGATGCCCTACATTGAAACTTTACTCAATGGGTTGATACGGAAGTGGGATGAGATTTTACTGGTTAGGATCAGTCAGGTATATAAGTCCATTGCCACACACATACCTCCTCAAAGAACAACAGCTCACTCCTCATCCTCCCCTGTGTCATGACGTTGTTACCCATACAGAGAAGGTTTGCATCTGTCTGCATTGTTCTTGTCCCACTATTTGGAATCAATAAAAGAGTGGGTTCACCCTTTCCTCAAACCATGGTACATTAATCTGTAACGATGCCTTTGCAGTATAGGCCAGCTGCCACTTCCAGAGCCCAGGTATGTGAAAACGACGTCTAAAGAACTCCCACATATGTTAGTGGCCGCGATGGCCACCAAACAGACTCAGAGATCGACCAAGTGTAACGGTGTATACCGGATACTTTCTCCTTCCTCGGCTAATTCCCCTGGAAATTGGAATTAGCCTTATCTTCATCTTCTACTGCGACGTTATCGCGATGTTCTTATATAAAGGACCGCGAGTGTCGCTTGATACCTACTACTCTTATATATTGAAGAGAACAGTCCTTTAATTACTTACCACTTACCGTACGCTACGCTCCGTTACACCAAGTGGCTATAATTAATCAAGCAAGCTCTGGATCGGAAACAGCCTCTAGTGGGATACACAAGAACGAAATATACCGGGAAGGTGGTCAGACCAGTGATATAGAAGTCGGCTGTCGGCTATCTAGTCTCATCTGGAGGAACTACCTAGTGACTAACAAGGAGACAAGGACACAATATGAGTCTACAATGGGACTAGTCACTTGATGACGATGAATCTCATATACATGATTTCTCTGTTGTATCTCCTCCATTTCTCTTGGTATGTACCTCACAACAATTATCATACGCTTCTAGAGCTCACCAAACCAAATCTAATTGTAGTTCCCAGTAGTTACTCATTGATCACCGATTCAACAGACCCATCAACATGCACAACCATCTTCTCACTCCAATCTGTTACTTGCACAGCCCTTCCTCTCCATCTAATATCGTCCAATTCCAATGACTTTCCCTGACACTCACTCTCAATGATCTCTAGTATGACCTTGTGGATAACAACAACCAACTCATTCTCCTTCATGATTCTCTCCAAAGAGTCCTTCAACCCTTCAATTTCCACTCCTTCAGGTATTCTCTTCAACACGGCACCATCAAACAAAGTACCAGTGTGTTGCAACATTGCCTTGATGAATTTGGGCTTCGTGATACCATTCTCCAAGAAGATAGACCATAGCGTATCGTCGTTGTACTGTTTGGCAAACTCAATAGCCATCTCTGGATCGTCCAACTGTTCAATGATCAAGTACATCGCCTCCTGGGTCTTACCGACTTTACCCAAGAGATAAACCAGTTCTTTGTACAGATTCAAATGACGTGCTGTTTCAATGGCAATCCCAATATCGTAGTTTCCTGACTTCTTGAGGAATTGGAGTAAGAGATGTGGTGCAAACTCAGCATACAGAGTCATCAATTCAGTCTCAAATGGTTCAGCCATGAATGGGTCTTCCAAGTAAATCTTTTGCAAATACAAGAACGACACCACACGAAGTTCATCATCGTTCAACAATGGGATCAATCGATCAGGAATCACCTCATGCCTGGAATCCACAAGGATCTTGAGCAATTCAGAGAGTTTCTCAACAAGGATGTCCACTGGTGCATTCTCTAATTCATCCTTTGTGATGGTGAACTTCACAATAAGGGGGATCTTGTCGATAAAGTGAGATATGAGATGATGTTTAGACAAGAACACGATGGTTTGAGAGTCCTCCAATGCCACTAGTTGTTCCACTGCCTTCACTGGGTTTTCTGTTTGGATATATGAGTTGGCCAATGCACGGCGTAATAGCTTGAGATCTGGTTGTACTTCGAGTCGTTGCTCCATGAGTTGTTGTAAGTGTTCGTAGTCGTAGAACACGGGATCCCAATGCGTCAAGTAGTGATAAAGTTGTTCCAAATCTTCATGCAAGAAGTATTCAAGACACTTGTCATAGATATTTGCTGGAAGCTCAACTGGGCCAGATGTAGGAAGGATAGAAGCCAGATGTGGGATCTTGTTTGCATGGATGAAGATCCAACACCACTATTCCCATTTCTCCAGCAGATATGTGCCCTCTTCACAGCGATCCAATACCTGTTCGAGGAACTTGGCAGCTTGAGACCAGTTCTCATCGTCCAAATATGCCTGCACTTGTTTGATTCCCACGTTACATCTCGCCTCGGATGAGATCAAATGCTCACTCATCTCCCATGCCTGTAGGTAGCGATGTCTCTCCATATACCAGTTGAATCTACCCTGTAGGTCAAACTGCTATGCCACGATACCATCTGTAGAGCACACAATGAAGTACTTGGGTTGATCACCAATGAACTGTCCCAAATGGAGATCGTTGATGCGAAGTTGTTGGTATCCTTTGAGAACAATCTCATCTGTACTCGTTTCCTCGTGCGTGACAGAATTGATGATTCGAAGCTCTGGCGGGGATTTGATCCCAGAGGCGGCCTCCACTGTTAACACTAAGAGGTCATCCTTGAGTGATCCAACACCAGCAATGATGCCATCGGGCAATTGCATCTGAAAGTCCACAGAGACATGTGCCTCCAACATCGGTTTGCTGAACGTACTCATTGCCGAACTCAGCGTAGCTCTCTTCTCTGGTGATGACACATTGGACTCACGACCTTCTTCACACTTGATCATCCATATGTGGTTGAACCACCCAACAATCATTCTGTCGTGCTCTGGGAAACACACTCGAGGCCAGCACAGTTCCGCTGGTAGTTGATCGTAGTTGCCGTTCTTGTTCACTGGGCGTGGGATACGACGCACCATAGAGTCCCTCCGTAAGTCCCAGAAAGTGATACCATCATCACTGAACCATACAAGCACGTTACCAATGATCTCCAACCTCACGATGGGGCCATCTTCCTCGGCCAACACACGTTCGCTTCGTGTTCCGAGCCAGTTTGTTTGACTCACCACAACTTTCCCTGACTTGGTTCCATAGATGAACGATCGGGTGGTCTTATAGTCTCTGTTAAGCACCACTGAGTAGATGGGTGTCTTTAGGTCGTAAGCCGCCGTGGATGTGGCATTGGCAAGTTCGTTCAGGTTGGCAATGAGCACGGTGCCATCCATTGACGCAGCGGCAACGAAATGACCATCACTGTGAGCAGCGAGGATGGGCGATTTCCTCGATCGTACGGTTCCCAATGACTTCAAGTTTGTGTCTGTTATGTGTAGGATGCCCGTGGATGTGCCAAAGCAGAAACACCGCTCGTTGATGGAGATGGTGGAGACGAGTTCCTTGTTGAAGAATGTGCGTGGGAGTTGGGTGAGCCGTGTGTACTTCAGAGCCGGCGGTTCTTCATCTTCATCGTCACTATCACTTTCGTCCTCATCTTCTTCACTTTCTTCACTTTCGTCTTCTTCTTCACTGGTGTTTGCAGACGAAGCGCCCTGTTCTTCTCCAGAGCTTTGCCCATCGAGTGTGTCGTTGTGCTCGTGTAAGCTCTGAGTTGTTTCCTGTTTGACGGCCGATTGCGGCGCTTCTGGTAGTTGTTCTGTAATCTTCTCGGTGTCTTCTGCCATATTGATATGCTATTTAAGATAATGAATGGATAGAATGTACAGCTTTGTAGCAGTCTACTCATCTTCTCTTATGTATTTACCTTCTGAGCTGCCCTGTGAAGTACTGCCTGTTGGGCTTATCATACTACTGGTCGCGAATGCGTTTTATCACCACATGGCATCTACACTTCCCACTCATTCATACAAATCCCATCTCTTTGAAGCTATAAATAGAGCTATACACGACTATCGAGATCACTCCACTACCTGCATGACTCTCTCAAACAGCGTCTCCAACTTAATGGTCCCGATACTGTCGAACAGCGTCACAAAGGAGTTGGCATCGAGCACCTTGTTAGCACCGTTCAACTCATCGGTGTTGTGTACTTCACCATTGACGTGCCCCAAAGTCTTTGAAGTGGCCTCAGCCTGGGCCAAAAGCATCGACATCTGCTGTTCGTAGTCCAATGACTCTTCTTCGTCGAATTTGGAGAGCTTGGAGGCGGATACGAGTCCGATGCGGGACTTGCAATCCAGGTAGATGTAGTCCTCATCACCGTTCCAACGCAATGAGGAGATGTAACTGTCGTGGTGTGTGACGTACAATGGCTGCAATGTTGTTGGTGCAAACACAAAGATCTTGGATTCGATACGGTGTGTTTCGACGTTGTAGAAGTTCACGGCAAGCGCAAGAGTTCCGCGTGTGTGGTTGATGGCGATGAGGTTCTCAGAGTTACGTGGGGCGTATGTGGCAATGACCAGTGGTGTCTCTTGTAAAGTGAGCAAGTTCACGGTCTTGAGACATCTAGATGCAAGGATTATGAGTGTGTGTCCGTGGATGGCGAGCGAACGGATGGTTGAACCGGTGATGCGTGTGAGTTTGTTCATCTGCGGTGTGTCAATCTCTTCGAAAGTGGATGGGTCGATTGGGATCAGTGTGTCGTCGAAGCCCATGAAGATCAGTGAGGAGTCTGGAGACCATGCTAAGGACACAGAGGAGGAGTGGAGACCCATTGAAGGCTTCATCTTTCTCAGAGACCAGGCCTGTGCGTTTGGCTGTTGGCGCCATAGACGAACACCACCAACGTCATCGGCAGAGAGGAACGCCTGGCCGTGTGAGTATGAGGATGGAGCAGCGATCAAAGAGCGTACTGGGACACCGACGCCGTGTGGGTTGATGATCTTGGTGACGAGTTCCCATGACGATGAAGCTGTTGCGGTGTTTGACGTGGAAGACTTCTGGGCCTCAACGTACCTCCAGATCTTCAACACACATGTAAGGTCGTTCTGTGAGAGCAAGTTGTCAATCTCACCGTGATGGTGTTCCTCCACTGTAGCGAGCCATTGTCCATCCACCGTGAAGGCGAACTTCTTGATCTCTGGGTCCAACAGCTTCAACTCGGATCTCACTTTACCTGTCTGTAGCGTGTCTGTGATCTTCTGTACCGTGGCCTGTTCGCTCTTGAAGTAGTCAAACACCTGGAGATACGCACCGCTGACGAAATAGAGCTGCTTCGTTGTTGGGTGGACTGCGAAATGTGTGGTGAAGTCGTATTTGAGCCTCTGTGGGTCCATGGATGGGTCCTTGTTGTACATCTTGTGGATCTTCTTCATCGCACTGAGTGGAGTGTGGAAGGACTGGCGGGGACCAGTGACGGACAAACGGGACTGGAGGTCTGCAGAGGACAGAACAAGGATCTCGTACTGCTCGAGCTGTGCGTTGAGTTTCAAGGTGAGTGCGTGGTACTCGTCCGCTGGAGAGTCGATGTCCACAACGTCACCACTGAGACGAGGAAGGAACTGCTGCTTCTCGGTGTCCAACGCCCAGAAGACCAACACGCGCTCCAAACCACCGGAGAGCAAGTAGCGGCCGTCTTTGGAGAAACAGAGAGACTTCACTTGGTCGATGTGCCATTTCAGGGCTCTCATGGACGTGTCGGGGAACACGAGGTGGATCACGCCTGGTTGTGTTCCAACAGCGACTGTCTTGTCGTTGGCAATGGCGAGTGCGGTCTGGTGTGTCTTGTATGGGAAAGGTGTGACGGTCTTCTCACATGTGGATACATCAAGTACGACGATCTCAGTGGCGTTTGAATCGGTGGATCTTGTGACGAATGCGATGCTTTGAGAGTCCTCGGAGACGGCAAAGAGGATAGAGGACTTCACGTTGGCCAAGGTGGACGTCTCCGTCTCCTCTGGTTGTGTGAGGGAGTAACGCACGAGGTTTCTGGTGTGTGGCTTATCCGACTTCTTCCCTGTGAGTGTGAGCACGGCATCGGCTGTGAATTGCACGAGAGCGAGCAGAGATGTGTCTTTATCCAATGCGAGGGTGAGTGTCTTGATAACGGGCTTCTCCATCTTCTCACGCCAATTCACCACATGGACCTTACCGGATGACAAGAAGCACCAGATCAGGTTCTCGTTCTCGGTGTCCTGTCTCATGCCAACAAGGGCGTTGAGGTCCAATCCGTTCTGCTCGGTGTACTTGATCGAACGCACACATTGACGGGTGGTGAGGAGGTACACACGCAGCTGGTTGTTGAAAGGGACGACGATGTGGCGGCCGTCCGAGCACAGTAGTTGCAGATTACGCAGCGGCTGTCCACCACTGACGATGGAGGTCTTGAAATCGGTCGACATCGTTACCTGTTGAGCGTGATTGACTGGGGATCAAGTTGTGTCTCGTACTTATCCTCTTAGTCTTTAGTGTGCTCATCGCTTCAAAATTTTCTTTTGGTTAGGCGGCCCGCCCACAGAACGTGTTCGCGGAATTATACACTGATCACAGAACGGGATCGCGGAAAAAAAGTTGAGGGAGAGAAGGCATAGAAAAAACTTCGGGCAAAAGAAGGCAGTTTAGAGCTTTATACGAGGTGTTTGTAGGCCAGTACAAACAGACTATACAAGGATGATTGTGCCAGTTCGTTGTTTCTCATGTGGTAAAGTGAGTGAAGATTGATTTCGATGGGATTTCTGTTTGGTTTCTGTTGTGGATGGCTGTGGACATGTCATTATTAATCTGAAGAAGACATGTCAACACAGGAGATCACATCAAACCCACTCCTATTTTTATTGATTACGAACACACCACTAACAATACCCTAAGGTCGTTGGTGACAAGTGGGAGCCATACATGGAACTCCTGGGCCAGGATGTTGCTGAAGGTGATGCCCTCGACAAGCTCAAACTCAAGAGATACTGCTGTAGAAGAATGATCTTGACCCACGTCGACTTGATTGAGAAGTTCTTGAGATACAACCCACTCGAGAAGAAGGAGACCATCCACGACTGAATGGTGGGGGGGGAGTAACATCAAAGATCGAAAGAAAAGGAGAAGAAGAGACGAAGATGAACCACAACACTGTACTATAGACACCAGTTCCGTCACCCCACGACAAATCAAGCAAACAAAGGCATACGGATGACGGAGCTCAAACTTTCAAAGGTCACACGGTCCATACATGCCACACCGCAACGAGACTAATGAACACTCACCTATTTGTTACCGATTTGTAGAGAGTAGATGCCGTTACATACCTCCCTCCCAGTAGAAACATCCACACACCACCATCGCGTCATATACAAAAAATAGCGCCACCGCTGATTTGGGAAGCAACTTCAACTCCACATTTCCAGCAGAGATCACCAACTTTCACACTAGACAATTCCCGCTATATACAACACATGCTGAATCCTCGCCTGAAGACACCCGCAGTGGTTCTCACGCCGCTCAGAATGCTCTCTTCAGGCGCCTTTTGTCACCCGCTCGTACGTTCCACGGCGGTTCACATGGCACGTCGCAGATTCCTCAGCAATTCCCCACTGTTGATGTCTCCATACGCCGCCTCGGCGCTTCGGTTCGGGAACCCATATGTGGTACGTGCCTTCTCACTAGGTGCTATCCCTAAGATCCTTGTAAAGTCCGCCAGAGTGCCCGCTGCGCTTGGTGGTGGTGTTGCCGCCGCGGGGAGCTACATCGCTTACAAAGTGGAAGAAGCTTCAAACTACACACACGAGAAGCTGGCACAGTTGAAAGAGCTCGGAAGTGGGATTGGTGACTTCCTCGGTGGTCTCGCTATCGGTGGAGGTGCCGGTGGGATAGCCGCCTCAGGGAACGCCAATGGTGAAGGAGGTTCAGGAGGTCCTAATGGGAATGGAGATGGCGGCTCCTCAGCTGTGGGCACCGCTGCCCTTGCCGCTGCTGCTGTTGACGACGAAGACGAGGGTGAAAGAGAGGAGTTGATTGACTAGGAAGACGACGAGGAGGAAGAAGAAGACACAACGGATGATCAGATGCTCAACTTGACTCGTCAGATGATTGAAATCCGCTCGTTGCTACAGGAGATTGATCGCTCTTCGGACACACTCAAACTGCCTTCCATTGTCGTTGTTGGTTCACAGTCGTCCGGTAAATCATCCGTGCTGGAAGCCATTGTCGGACAGGAGTTCTTACCAAAGGGTTCCAACATGGTCACACGTCGTCCAATCGAGCTCACGCTGGTCAATACCCCAAACACCGCAGCAGAGACCGCGGACTTCCCAGCGTTGAAGATGTACAACCTCACAGATTTCCACGAAGTGCAGAAGATCCTCTTTGACCTGAACATGGCGGTCCCAGAGAGCGATGCTATTTCTGCAGACCCTATCCAACTCACAATCAGATCCCCATCCATCCCAGATCTTTCATTGGTTGATCTTCCAGGTTACATCCAAGTCGAGGCCGCTGACCAACCACCAGTTTTGAAACAGAAGATCAGAGAAGTGTGCGATAAGTACCTCGAGGCCCCAAACGTGATTCTTGCCATCTCTGCTGCTGATGTCGACTTGGCCAACTCTTCTGCCCTAAGAGCCTCCAAGTTGGCTGATCCAAAGGGTGAACGTACCATCGGTGTCATCACGAAGCTTGATCTTGTTGATCCTGCCACTGCTAAGGCCATCCTTTTGAACAAGAAGTATCCATTGAAAATGGGTTATGTCGGAGTGATCACCAGGGCACCTTCCAAGTCACTTTTCCGTAAGTCCAGTGGTCATGATGCATTTGTCGCCCAGCAGAACTTCGAATACACCTATCTCAAGGGACATAAGCAGGAGTTGAAAGAATGCCATGTCTCCACTAGAGTGTTGAAAAAGAAGTTGATCAGGGTTTTGGAACGTACGATGTCCATGTCATTGGCACCAACCGCTGCATTGGTACAACAAGAGTTGGATGAGACGGCATACAAGTTCAAAGTGGAATTCAACGATCGTCATCTCACACCAAAGACATACCTTGCCGAGAACGTGGATGCACTGAAACTGGCCATCAAGGAGTTCAACGAGAACTTTGGACGTGCAGAGTTGAAATCCATCCTTCGTGCAGAGCTGGACCAAAGAGTGCTGGATCTATTGGCTGCTCGTTACTGGAACAAGTCTTCGGATCAACCGGCTGATACCAAGTTACTCATCAAGAACTTACAGGAGTTGAACGAGTTGAAGAAAGAGGATCCATACTGGATGAAGAAGTTGGACTTGGCTACATCCTCATTGACCAAATTGGGTGTGGGCCGCTTATCCACCTCGCTTATAGCGAATGCGATCATCTCCGAAGTGGACAACATCGTTGATCAGACCCAATTGAAGAACCATCCTATGGCAAGGGAGGCCGTAAAGGAAGCAGCCCAATCTGTTTTGAATTCGAGATATGCTTCGACCGCCGATCAAGTTGAGAACTGTATCAAACCATACAAGTACGAAGTTGACGTTGAAGATCGTGAGTGGAACATATCACGTGAACGGTCGATCCATTTGATCAAGGAGGAGTTGAACCAGGTGAACCATGCACTCTAGGCGTTGAAGTCGTCTATTGGTGGACGTAAGCTGTCCCAGGTGATGACCTACTTGGAGGAAGGTGGGCGTTTGAACGAGGAGACTGTGGGATTTTCACAGTTGCTGTTGAATCGTGGTAAAGAGGCGCTTTTCTTGAGGGATCGACAGACGATCCTGAATTTGAGATTGAGATCCTTGAAGAGCAATGGGTGCAGTGGGAAGGATAACAAGTTCAAATGTCCCGAGGTGTTTTTGAATGTTGTGAATGAGAAGTTGACTACTACAGCGGTGTTGTTCTTGAACGTGGAGCTATTATCAGATTTCTTCTACAAGTTTCCTAGAGAGTTGGATGCCAAGTTGTCACAGAACTTGAGTGAGGAGCAGATCGAGCAGTTTGCAAAGGAGGACCCAAAGATTAAGAGACACGTGGAGTTGCAACAACGGAAGGAACTGTTGGAGCTGGTACTCTCGAAGATCGATGGTATCCTGGCCTTCCAGAGGAACAAGAGTGCTATGAGTGCACCTTCATCGTCTACGTCGGGATCTGGCGGTTCACGATTCTCGTTTGGAAGATCGTAAGTGGGTGGTGGTTGTTGATCTTTTTCTGGTGTGTGTGTGTTTTTTTTTTTGCTTTGCACTGTGTATAGCAGATCATTTGAAGAGCTTTTTCTGTTGGTGTACGGCGTCTGTAGTCTGTAGATAACCAATGGGGCAAGGGACTGCGATAGGTACTGCTAGTAGCTACCTACTTCTAGCTATAGTATAGTTACTAGTAGCACATGTCTAGGGAGAGGTGACAGAGCTCCCAAGACATATGCAAGTCATATGCGCCAATTTCAATCCTAGAGCTGTTCAGGGGCAACAAAACTGAACGGTGACACATTTTTCATAAGCGTGTAAGTTGTGAAATCTTGTGATAACTTCCGAGATCTGCGCTCGTCTTTGGGCCAGAACCTCAAATTTGTTATCTGAGGGGGGTGTTTGTTAGGGAGGAGAATGCCGATCTCCGAGCTTTTCCCATGAAGTTCTAATCTGGACACCGCAGATCTCTGAGGATCTTCGCTGGAGAGATACCAAATTTCATATCTGGTGATAAACGTGCTGAGTTGGTGATTAATAATCTCAGGCTTGTGGCGTGGTAAACAGTCGTTGTTCTCCTGGTTGTGTGTGGTGGTTATTGGTGTTGATGTTTTGGCTGTCATGCTTGACGGGTTATCGTGATGCCGGCCGATAAGAAGCCCACCTTGTCCTCTCGTCTCCCAGTCTCACAGTCTCCCAGATGTCACAAGACACAACATCAGCCCATTGCCAGGCGGCTCTGAGACAGATTTGGTGCGTCTTTGCCGATCTTCAACTGCAGCGGGCCACATTGTTTGGGCACCCAACTGGTACCCATGATGAGCTATCTTGCATGTGGGGATCCACACTGACGGAGAACTGGCCAACCAGATCGCTGTATTCTGCTCTATTCGTTGACATGTTTGGTACCGGCTGCCCATTCAAGCATGGCTGAGGCGATCGCCCCCTGCACAACGTCATGTCTCATGTCTCCTCTTTCCTCTGTGGATGTAGATGTAGACAGTGGACACCCCCTTTTTTCTTTCCCTCGTTTGCCTCCCCCCGTCTAGGAGAAGGAAAGAACAGTGTGGAAGATCAGCAGTGTGGATACGCCTTGTATATAAAGGTGGTGCACTGCCTCCTTCTCAAACCTTATTGAAGACGATGTATAACATATTATTCCCTCGTACCTCACACTTCTACCCGCAATGCAGCTGAACATCCTCATCTCCTGGTTGACCGTGTTCCTCTCCTTCAACGTCTCGGCCCTTGCCAGACCTATCAGCCCCCCAACCGCCATCTCTGAACCCTTCACGCTCTCTACTTCCGGTAAGTACAGACACTCCAACGTCGGTATCGATGACGGCGAGCTCGTTGTCTCCCCATACGTCGGCTCTGCTCAGTTCCAGTTGATGAGCGATGGGACCCTTGTGCTCTTGGGCCACAGAGACGTCAACGTGTTGCTCTCCCGTACCGGTGAGTTCCAGGTCAAGGGCGGATACATCGCCAAAGGTTGGTCCATCAGCAGAAAGGGATACCTGACTTTCAACGGCAACGCCAACATCAAGACCGAGTCCAAGTGGGGAACCCACGGTGCTGTGTACAACTTGGTTGTCGGCTCCAGCTGGAAGAACTACGTCCAGTTGAAGGTTAACTACGCTGGAGGAAGCGACGACGAGACCACCTCTGATGTCCCAACTACCTCTTTTGCTCCGTCCTCTGTGGTCTACTACCCATCCAGTGTTTACAGCTACAGCAACTCCTCCTCTTTCTCTGTGCCAACGTTCTCCTTCTCCGAGCCAGCTTCTGCTCCAGAGTCCTCTATTGTGGTCACTTCTGACGGTGAGTACTTCTCCTCCGACCTCCCAGTGAGCTCCATCACTTCTTCTATTGTGTTCTCTTCTTCCTCTGCCCCGGTTGAGTCTGAGTCTGAGTCTTCCTCTGAGGTTGTCTCTGAGTCTTCCTCGGTTGAGGCTTCTTCTTCTGTTGAGTCTTCTGTTGAAGCTTCCTCTTCTGTTAAGTCTTCCATTGAGGCTTCCTCCTCTGCTGAGGCTTCCTCTTCCGTTGAGCCATCTTCCTCTGCTGAGCCATCTTCCTCTGTCCAGTCCTCTGTCGAAGCTTCCTCTTCCGAGTACATCGAGTCCTCCTCTTCTGTTGAGTCCTCTGTTGAGGCCTCTTCTTCTGAGTACGTTGAGTCTTCTTCTGAGTACTTCGAGTCATCTTCCTCCGAGTACGTCGAGTCCTCCTCCTCCTCCTCCTCTGTGACCTTCAGTGTCTCCGATGTCTTCCCATCCTCCTCCTCCGTCTCCGAGTCTGCTGTTGAGTCCTCCTTCTCCCTCTCCTTCATCATCCCATCCTCTTCTGAGGTCTCCTCGGTGATGTCCTTCACCCTTTCTGAGGTCTCTGAGACTTCCTCTGCCATCACCACTTTGGCTCCAGAGTCCACCTTCTCCTACTCCAACTCCTCCTACTTCGCCTCCTCCGAGCCAGCCTCCACTTACATCCCACCATCCACCACCGCCTCTGTTCCAATCAGCGAGGAGTCCTCTTACATCTACTTCCCAACCACCTCCTCCTCCGCCATCTCCTCTGTGGAGCCAACCACCGTCCAGCCAACCACCCCAGTCGTCACCGGTTCCCACACAGAGCAGACCATCTACTGGACCATCACCATCCCAGGCTCTCTCGGCCCATGGACCAACCTGGACTTGAACTTCACCCAGTCCTTCGAGTACAACGGTTACACTTTCACCAATGCCCAAGTAGCCGTTGGTGATCAAAACGTTACCCCAGAGACCGGTGTGACTGTGACTGAGACCAGCGTTAGTGTGTCCATCGACTTCACCATCGAGGCAGACCAGGACTTGAAGATCACCCTCGAGGCTAAGATCGAGACCGGTACTTACTGGAAGACCGATGGTGTTATGCAGTTGACCACCCCTGGTGAGAAGAGAGACGTGGAGATCTTCGAGTTGGGTGGTATTGTGAGTGCCCTGGAGAAGAGATCGGACGTCAACGTCTTCCAATTCGAGGCTGCTGTCCAGGCTTGATCCATTCTTCTATACATGAATCTTCGACTTCGTGAGATGTGTTGATCACGTCTCTATAAAGCCAGCTGGCCGGGTGCTTTGATCATTTGATAAGTGATAAGTGATAAGTACCACCCATGGCTTTTTGTTTCGACCCAATACCCTCGTAATAACAGACTTACTTTTTTTGACTATTTGAATCTTATTTTCGACTTTCCACTTCCTACGGACCTACTCGAAGCTCCATACATTTCCATACATTTTTCTACTGAATATAAACACCTTACGAGGGATTAATTGCAGTTGTTATTGGATACGTTGTAACTTGTTGTAGCGATAAGTGTCATACTCCATATCCTTTAATTAGTACAAAAAGTGTACGTTCGAGTCCCTTACATGGAATCTCCACCATCTATATTTCCCCAGATCAGGAAATATTCGCGACTCCAAACACGGACGCGTCAAATTACAACCACCGTAACATCCGAGCGGAAGGGAAGTTGCACGTATATAGGGGCGAAGCTAATCACTTTTTTTCTTCCATTTAACTGCATTCTCTCATACTTTACAGCTGTCAACCAAACCAAACAATCCAACTCAAACTCCCCCCTCCTCAAATAATGAGACTCTCTCAGCTTCCCCTGGCAGTGACGTGTCTCGCCTCCCTTACCTCCCTTGCTGCCGCCAACAAGGAATTCCTCGACAAGTCACGGAAACAGGCATGTTCAGGGATGTACGAGAAATCCACATTCGGTGGATCAGTGGACCCTTACATCATCACAGACCTCACCGAATACAAGGGATCAGGTGGCGGAATGGACATGGCGGTGCTGATCTTCGAATACCAGGACTTCGACCTCTTGGGAAAGCCAATGGATGATGGGAACATGAAGTACATCTGTGACGAAGAGGCCATCGAGTTCGGTCTGTGTGGTCCAACTCACTAGGGAATGTTCATCACAAACAACGATGATGGCGGGAACAAGTCTGAAATCTTGTCCTTCAAGCTCAATGAGGCGGGAAGTGACGGTTACAAGTACCTGATCAAGCACACAGGTTACTACTGTGTTGCGGTGTATGACGAGTACAAGGCAGACTTCACAGTGATGGCCAACTTCAGAAACTCCTTCGGAAACCTCGCAGCAGCTGAGTATCCAAAGTTGATGCTCTACGCCCTGCTTGCAGTTGTCTACGCCATTTCATTCTTCTTCTACGGGTTCAGCTTCTTCAAGCACCGTCAGTCCATCTTGCCATTGCAAAAGTACATCGCTGCCTTCTTCATCTTCTTGACGTTGGAGTGCGTGATGGTCTGGGGTTACTACGACTTGCTCAACAGAAAGTCCTCCACCGATGCCGGTGTCAAAGTCTACATGGTGTTCGTCTCCATCATGAACGCCATCAAGTTCACCTTCTCCATGTTCCTCCTGCTTGTGATCTCCCTCGGTTACGGTATCGTCTACCCTAAGCTTGACAGAAAGCTCATGCTCAAGTGCAGAATCTTTGCCGGTATCCACCTGTTCTTCACCTTGGTGTACATCATCTCCAACTACTACGCCGCACCAGGCTCCGCTGATGACGTTTCCCTCGTTGGTCTTCTTGTGCTCCCAGTGATCATCACCACCGGTATCTTCTACGTCACATCTTTACAATCCCTCAGCGCCACTACCGCGCTCTTGGCCTCTCAAAAGCAACAGATCAAACTGGACATGTACAAGAACCTCTTCCGTATCATCTTCCTCTCCCTCTTGGTGTTGATCTTCGGTGTGATCGTCTCCTCATTCATCTTCATCGGCATGTCCACCACCGAGATGATCGAACAGCACTGGAAGACACGCTTCTTCTTTGTGGACTTCTGGCCATCCCTAGTGTACTACGTCATCTTTGTGATGATTGCCTTCTTATGGAGACCAACAGAGTATTCATACATGCTTGCTGCCTCCTCCCAATTGCCAACTGATCCGGAAAACGCCGCTGATTTCGAGTTGGATGACTTGCAATCCCTCCAGGATGATGAGAACGATGGTGGGAATGGTTACCAAAGACCAAATGACAGAGCCGATAGCCTGAGCCTTGGTGCTTCTGATGACGAGGAGGAGGATGGGTATGAAATGGAAGGTGATTCATCGGGGAACTCTTCCAAGACCAAGCAAACGCCTAAAAAGAATGACTGATGTTGGTTGAGAAAGCTTTAAATATTCATCGCCATGGTCATCTAAGTCAATAGCTCATATCAAAAAGCACAAATCTATCTGTTTAGTTGGGGTTTGTTGCTTGTAGTACGTTGACTCGGCCGAGAGACCTTTAAAAAAAAAAAAAAAAAAACAGAGTCAACTAGTCATACAAAATGGAGAAAAAAAAAGTCGGAAAGCTTCTCATTGCAGCAATTGAACAAGAAGAGACTCTTTAACGATTCCATATTAAAAAACCATCAAATCGGTGGCTTTTCACTGGCTGAGATATCAAACACACTCTTTATATCACATATCTCATACCGCCCAATTGCCGCCCGCTCTATCTACTCAACACCTCTTTTTGTCGTTCATCATCACCACAATCAGCATCTGAAGACAAACCATCATAGTAGGAGATGGAGCCGCCGCCACCATATACCACAGAAGATGTCTCGAACGGCACTGTTGACTCCTCACTACCGTCCAACTCACAAACAACAATGACCGCTGTGGATGCAACTACGGAATCGTCAACGACAGCACATCAAACGTCGAACAAACCGCTTCAAGACCACTCTGGCGAAGTCTCAGAAACATCAGACGAAGACAAAGTCGACGATGAGAGTTTCACACAGATACCCAGTCTGGAAGAACAGCGCTCAATCATCTCCCAAATGATGAAGATGCCACATGAACCGATTCAAGAAGGACTGAAAGTGTATGTTCTGCGACAAGAGTGGCTTGATTCCTTCCAAGAGGGCGACTTCACCGACGCTGCAGATGCTCAGGCTAAGCTGGGGACCATCGACACACGTGGAATCCTTAACGAATTTGGTTGTTTCTGTGATTAGACTGTGACTCCACTGTCAGCTGTTACTGCGGAGATTATGGGACAGCTGGTTGAATGGTACGGTGTAAGAGAAGACAACGGTCCACTGCCCACTACATATCTTATATCTGACGACCAGGGGAATCTCTCAGCAGAGTACTTCAAGCCAATATTCAACTTGCATCATCTCGTGGTGGACACTTCGGGCTCCAGTCATCACAACCATCGCACATCATACGCCAGTGTGCCTCTGCTCATGATCTCTTCCCTGTGTACTTTCCAAGACTTGGTTCAACAGTGTATCGTTGAATTGGATAAGAAGGAGAGAATCAGCAGTAACCCAAACTTCAAGAACAAAAGGTATCGTATCTGGTTCATTGGTGATGATAACATCAACAGATTGGACTACATGATCTCAACAACCACCTTCATGTCATTGCAGTACAAGTTCCTCGTGAAGAAGATCCATTTGGACAAGATCCTGAAACATGTCACTCAAATCCCAGGCCACATCTGTATTGAAGAACGTGTTGATGACACCACAGAACCCTTTTGGCCATCGATGTACACAATCTTACACCCACCAATGCCCTCTGATGGTCGTATCGGTTTGCAAAACTTGGGAAACACATGTTACATGAACTCCGCTTTGCAATGTTTGGTTCACATACCGGAACTAACCCGTTATTTCCTTCACAATTGTTACCAACCAGAGATCAACTCAGATAATCCATTGGGGTATGGTGGTAAGATCGCAATGAGTTTCGCTCACTTGATGGAGAACTTGTTTGATAAGAAGTCCAACAGAGGAACTTCATACAGTCCTCGTGATTTCAAATCTACGATTGGTCATTGTAATGAGATGTTCTCTGGTTATCACCAACAGGATTCCCAGGAGTTCTTGGCGTTCTTACTCGATTGTCTCCATGAAGATCTCAACAGAATCGTCAAGAAACCAATCACTGAGAAGCCAGAGTTGAATGACCATCAGGATGCTTAGGACCAGGCAAAAGTGGAGAAGTTGGCTAATGACAGTTGGGAACAACACAAGAAGAGAAACGACTCCATCATCACAGATTTGTTCGTTGGTATGTACAAATCCACCTTGGTCTGCCCTGAGTGTAACAAGATCTCCATCACATTTGATCCGTTCAATGACTTGACCTTGCCACTTCCGGTGGATGAAGTTTGGACCAAGAAGATCAACTTGTTCTTGGAGGAAGGACCAATCAGATCTTTCGAAGTGGAGATGAAGAAGACAGCTACATACGCTGACTTGAAGACGTACATCGCTGAGAAGTTGCAATTGAACCCGGATCACTTGATCGGTGCAGAAGTGTGGAACCACCAACTCTACAGAAACTTCGAGTCCAGCGAGTCACAATCAGGTTACTTGCCATTGTCAGAACTCATCTCCGAGTCAGATGATGTGTACATCTACGAAGTGCGTCGTGCAGAAGAGGACCTTGTTGTTCCTGTGTTCTTCAACATGACCTCGCCTTCCAAGGTTCCAGAATCATTTGGTGTGCCATTCTTCATCAGTCTCACTCAAGATGAGCGTAAATCGTTTGGTACCATCAGACGCAAACTGGAGCACAGAGTTGAGCAACTCAGTACGTTCCAGTATTTCTCCAAGGTACGTTCTACACAGGGTAAGGAAAAATTCACCGCTGAAGATTTCCCATTGTTGACAGACTACACATCAAAGGGAGAAGAAGACGATGAAGGTTACGACTCCGATATCTCTCTCGCTAATCCAGACATCTCCGGTGACTACGCCTTCTCCATCAAGGTGTTTGACTCAAGTCGTGAGATGAAACGTTCAAGATACAGAATGCAACACTCCTCTTATGGATCCAACACTGACACCGATGAGAAGGTATGGATGCCTCAAACGCAAAACAACTTTGGTGGTCTTCCTGACTTGATCGACAAGTTGGATGAGAAGAAAAAGGCATACTACCTCTACGCTAAGAAGCTTGATATGGACATTGGTAATGACTATGAAGTTGTCTCTGCTCCTCCAGCGGAAACCATCGCAGACCCAGAGAGTCAGGAGTTGATGGATTTGATTGATGAGGAGTTGAAGGACTTCGAAGCTGAAGAAGACGCCGAAAAGGCTGCAAAGGCTGCTGAGCAAGCACTGGCTGCTGCTTCCGCAACCAATATTCCAGCCACTGAAGACGTCCTACCAACTCCAGAGCCGGAGGAGGAGCCTATGGTTATCGATGTCTCTTCCGAGTCGGCATCTCAGACGTCTGATGAGAAGTTGCTTGATGTTCCGGAGTCTCCAACAAGAGACCCATATATTATCAGTCCACATACTGCATTGGTGTGTGATTGGGATCTTGACATATTTGACACTTTCTTCGTTGGTCTTGAAGGCGAGGGAGAAGACGGTAAGGAGACTTGGAGCAACCCTGAACCAATTGTCAACGAGGAATTTGAGCAGTCCAAGAAAGCCAGAGAAGCTGAGAAGAACAAAGTGTTGACTTTGGATCAATGCTTGGAACTGTTCTCCAGACCGGAAGTGCTTAGTGAACAGGATCTTTGGTGGTGTTCGGACTGTAAAGAGCACCGTCCAGCTACCAAACAGATCCAGATATGGAGCACACCAGACATCTTGACAATCCATCTCAAGAGATTCCAGAACCAGAGAAGTTTCAGTGACAAGATCGATGCGGTAGTTGATTTCCCTATTGAGGGTCTTGACATGTCCAAGCATCTTTCCTCATCCATTAAGGACCCAGAAGGTGCCATCTATGACTTGTTTGCCGTTGATAACCATTACGGTGGTATTGGTGGTGGTCATTACACCGCTTATGTGAAGAACTTTGTTGATGGTAACTGGTATTACTACAACGATTCACACGTGACTGAAGCTGATCCTAAGAAGTCAATCAGTGGTGCGGCATACTTGTTGTTCTACAGAAGAAGATCGCCATCTCTTCTCGGTGGTGAGAAGTTTGCCAGTATGTTGGAGAAGGCAAGAGCAGAGCATGAACAACGTGAGCTGGAGTTGAAGGAGCAGAACTTGAATTTCTACGAAGAGAACACTGAAAGTGATGATGAAGAGGATGAAGCCGAGCCAGGACTGGACGAAGACGATGTTGAAGTGGTGGAAGACGGAGATGAGAAGAAATCCGAGACCCCAGACGAGGACGTTGTTGAAGTGAAGGAAGTTCCCGTGCCAAACGCTCCAATCACTTTGAATGAGAACGAGGAGGAGTCCAGTGACAGTGTCTCTGTTCCTGTGGCCAGTGAGGATGAGTTTGACCAGTCTGCACAACGTCGCAAACAACGTCTGATCAGTCGTGCTGGTAAGTCCATTGATGTTAAGACAACTCTGGTTAGCGATGTTGAATCTCCAGCTTTCATCCCTGGTTCTCCGATCAGCATCAACTCGGATGACGACTGTTCCACTTATTCATCCACAGTCAACATCCCATCACAGCTGCGTTGATTTGTGCATCTTTTTCAGTTAATGAACAGGTTTCTTATGGGTTAACAGAGAAAGCGTACTCGTAGATACGTACTAGATGGTCTTGAAGCGATGACGTCATATCTGTCAAATCCCTAAAGACATCCATACACCACACAATGGAGATCTGTCACGTATAGATCGGTACCATGAGAGAACAGGTCAATCCTAAGGTGAAGATCTGCGATTTCGTGGGCTGTTCCGTTGAAAGGGGTGTAATTGGCCTCAATTCACTCTCATTGTCTCTACTGTTTCAAAATATTTTGTATTGATTGTGACGCCAATAAGTGATGTTGGAATTACACCTGACGAACCAGGGAAAGTTGTTGTTGTTCCCACCCGACGATGAGGATGATGTACCTCGTTACTCTGTTCAACGGTCCGGAAGTACGGGATCGAGTCAATTGGAGAAGTTTGTACAGATGATAGAAGAGGACAAGTTGGCAATACTGGATGTTGAAGGGCAGAAGGATGTGAGAATCGGGTCCAGCGTGGTGGGTCAATTGTCTGAGACTGACAAAGACCAGAAGAGTGTCTCGGATTTCATTGAGGAATGGGAGAACTGTCGTTAGTTTGTCTCAACTAAAGATACCGGCTTGATAATGAGGGAAAAGCCAATGATGGCATCATTGCAGAAACACTTGGAGTCGAAGGAGGACGAGTTCATGGAAGAGAAAGAGGTCACATTACGGTTTGTCACATGGAACCTGGGAGGCGATCCAATATACACCACCGAAGAAGATCTTTCGGAGTTGTTCTTCGAGACTGATGAAGATGACGCAGAGAAGAAGACAAAGGACTTATACTTCGTTGCATTCCAGGAAGTTGTCCCATTGAGTGCGAAGAGCTTCCGATCCACACAAGCTGCCATTGACAACTGGGTTATCAAAGTGTTGGATATCCTGGGAGAAGACGAGTACACTGTCCTACAGACCAACAAGCTTCTGGGACTGGCATCCCTGCTGATTTGTCGCTCTTCCATGGCTCTGAACTTCCACGATATTGAAACCTCCTCAATCAGTACGGGGATCATGAACATCTATGGGAACAAGGGCGCAATCGGTACGTCATTCAAACTCGGTGGTCGTCGTATCTCACTTGTGGATTGCCACTTTGCCGCTGGTGAGAGTGAATAGTTCATCCTGAAGAGACGTCGGGAGTTGTACGGTGTGTCAAAATATATCAAGTTGCCACGTTGTCATGGCAAACTGGTGGATGATGCGCTCACTGGTGCTGATGAGATGGAGAGTGCGATGATGACAACAACGCTGGAGAGTGATGAGGAAGAGGAAGAGGAAGATAAAGAAGACATGAGCGAGGAGAACGAACTGCTTCTTGGAGACTCTGTGGAATCTACACCCTCCCAAGACACTGCTGATGGGTTACTAGGTGTTCCGGAACCCCGTGTTAGAGGAGATAGCGTGTCATCCGTGGGAGACTATGATGATGACAAACTTGACAGGAACGTGATCTTTATTGGAGGCGATCTGAACTATCGACTCAAGGCACCAATTGAAACCATCGTGGGACGCATCGAGCAGAGACAGTACTCTTCATTGTTGGAGTTTGATGCACTCACTAGGGAGAAGACAGAAGGTAACATCTTCCAGGACTTTGTTGAAGGTGAGATCAACTTCTCACCGACGTACAAGTTCGATGTGGCTTCTCAGCAGTACGACACCACACGCAGAAGACCTTCGTACACCGACCGTGTTTTCCACTCCAAGTCTAGTAATGTCACCATTGACCGTTACACCTCTCCGAATCTGATCATCTCTGACCATCGACCAGTGATATGTGACTACACTCTGAGTAGAGTGCCCATCATCAACAACGCCAAACGAACAGAGATCGTGACTGCCTTCTTCAAACAGCTGGACCACGAGGAGAACAACACCAAACGAACCACTCTGAAGATCTCACCTCCTGACCCACAAACCTCCACGCATATTCTTCAACTGTCCAAGTTGCAAGTCGTCTTACACAACGTTGGATCTCGCAAGACACACTGGGAGATCCTGGACTCGGAAGACCAACCTGAGCCAAAGGACTTCAAGCGCCGCATCTTCACACGGATCGAACCGACAAAGGGAGTCCTTCCAAGCGGGGCCACACAGCACATCAACATCACCACCACACTCCCCGTTGGTTGTAAAGCACTTGTGAAGACCATTGTGCTGAGACAGTACAACACACAGGACCACTTCATCACAGCGACGTTCCAGGCCAAACACTCGTATTTCGGGTGTACGATTGATGAATTGCACATGTCGAAGCAGAGTAGTGGGATTCCCAAGCCGATCTATTCCCTGATTGACTATCTCACGCATAACATCAGACGGGAGATGTTTGATGAGCGGAGATTGCACTTCACACACGAGTTGGAGAAGCGGATCGTGCAATGGGTCAACGAAGACAAAGACCTCGACTTGGATGAGCTCAAGGCCGCTGACTCCGTGCTGAAAGGGACGTCGTGTGTGGCGGTCTCGAGGGTGTTGTTGCTGCTGTTGAGGAACTTGGAAGGGAGTGTTGTCTCTGAGGATCTTGCCACGTATCTGTTGGGGAATCTGAAGGGGTAGAAGGACCTGATGGAGCGGATCTTGGAGAGTTTGCCGCCGTTGAGGGCAAACGTGCTGATATACATTGGAAGCTTCCTCAAATTGTGTTGTGATGCTGGAATCCCAAAAGAAGAACTGCTGAAGACGTTTGAAGGGCTGCTCGTCCAAGTGCCTCAGAGACGGAAGAGAGATGTGGTATTGGGGAGAACCAACTTTGACAAACTGAGAAGGGACTTCATGGAACGACTCATTGGGTGATGGTGGGTGCCTACATGGCGGCTAGAATGAGAAGAGATGTATATGATATTATACTAGGTTCGATCCCGTAGAAGAACGTCACCTCAATATCGACTGTAAACACACTTCTCTCAAAGCAATACTGACAAGTAGAAAAGGGCAGAAGTGCATCAACGTGAGTGTCACTTGTCATGGGACATCCCAGCAGTCCAATGTACAAAACTGCCAAAATACCTGTCAATATACTGCCAGGCAAGATTAGACAAACTTGCAAAATGCAAATCACACCATTGACCAATATTAGCGAAGGGAAATGACAATGTAAGAGCAGTACGGACGAGAATTTGGATATTTATACTGGTATAACCTTTTATCTCCTTCCCCACTTCTCTGATGACTCCTTGGATCTGAGTTGATGGAGTCCTAATTTCTCGACTCAATTTTGTATTTAGAACGTACGAGTGAAATGAATCAACATGAGTTGACAAATGAGAATCTTGAGGGTCAAACCTACTCTAATTTGTTGAGCACCGCTTCAAGAATCTTTTATGTCTACCTTCTACGTTTATAGATCTACAGATAATTGAACAAAGATTGAATATTAGATTCAAGCACTTTTCGGAGGTCCGCCTGCATGTAGATCACCACAGGCTAACGATATCTCATCTGCGAGGATCCATATTATATTTCACAAGTAAGAGGTGGCATAGTTTGGGCTTCGCCTGCGAACGTAGTCCTGGCAATGGTAAACGTCCCGGATTAATCCATTTTAGTGCTAATTCCCCTGGTTCGCACCACACACTTAGCGGAAATTTCCTAAAACAGGTGTCTTCCAATTCTTCAATTCCCGAGAAATTACCGCATTCGGCACAAATCCCTCAAAATTACCCCATATGGGTTCTCTACATACAGACTTCAATTGCCCAAAACACATGCTAAACTTCATTTAATCAACACTTACTCCATAATACCATTTCCTAATCTCATCTGTCGGTTTATAACGGTACCAATCTCGTCCAATTTTGGGAAAAACGCGAAAGTTACTAAATTATACTATCTGATCATATCATGTCGTTAAAAAATCAATAAAATTCAGCTTATTACAGTCAATCTCTAGTGGCAGTTACAGAGATTCCACTTACATGGTGGGATGACGTGCTAGAGCCCAGGATATCTAACAACACTCCCTGTGATCAAGTTGGTTCTACCTGAACAGTGATGGTGAAGCCTGAGAGAAGAGATTGAGAGAATTGTTAAAGTTGTAAAGACTCTTGTTCGTTTATTGTTTGTATACTTTATTTTGTCGAATAAGAGGTCATTTGAAGTTAAAAAAAATGATCTGAAGCCTCATATTATTACATGTATGTGCACTTTTATATCCGCATCTATACTAGTAGTGGTATTGTCTCGCGGGTACGCCGTCGAC
>JAKVQR010000321.1:0-24438 GCA_030462915.1 Petasospora meyerae | reverse complement strand
GACTTATCTTCGCCGGTAAGCAGCTCGAGGACGGTAGAACCCTTTCTGACTACAACATCCAGAAGGAGTCCACCCTCCACTTGGTCCTCAGATTGAGAGGTGGTGGTAAGAAGAGAAAGAAAAAAGTCTACACCACCCCAAAGAAGGTTAAGCACAAACACAAAAAGGTCAAACTTGCCGTCTTGACTTACTACAAGGTCGACTCTGACGGTAAGGTTGAGAGACTCAGAAGAGAGTGTCCAGCTGAGACCTGTGGTGCTGGTGTCTTCATGGCCAACCACGGTGACAGACAGTACTGTGGTAAGTGTCACTTGACCATCAAGGCTAAGAACTAAGTTTGCTGGTGACAGGAGATTATGTTTCTATACTGCTTTGAATTGACTCTTTAGCCCTTCTTATATTGACTGTAGTAGCTCTTGAAGTCTCGTGGAGACGTTGTTGTAGCTGATGTTGTTGTACCCTTTGATACTGACCTGTTTGATCTGTGGGGCCTCGACATCTTCAAGATGGATATCTATGGACTCTTCCCTCTCTTCTTGATCATGTTCCAGAACGTTTCTCTGGGAAGATGTTTGTTCGAATCTCAAGTCTTGTAGAAGGGGAAGACGCATCCTTTCGAAACTCTTGACACGCGTGTTGAAACAAGCGAGTAGCTTCAGCTAATCACACACCATATCATGCATCCTGGTGACACCCACAAGAGGCCTTTCGGGATAAGTGATGAAGAAAGCCTGAAGATTTGGAAGTGTCAACCCTCCGATTGCCTCCATATCACCATCGTCGTGCATCAACGTTAGGATCTTGAGCGAGCTGAAGGAGCGCAAAACCAACGCTAGAGACTGCATTGTGACTTTTGAGCTCTACAATGCTAAATCTCGAACATTCGGAAGCTCCAACTGCCTCACCGTACTCTGTAAATCCTCCACTTTCGACAAGAGAAGGCGCTTCATTGTAGGGAATCGGTATATGATGTGACTGGGACCAACGACAACGTCTTGCAGCGTTGAAGATGGACGTCCCCTGGTTATGAACGTGACACTCTTCAGATTGGGCAAACGGCGTGTGAACTCAAACACCCTGTGAGCTTCGAGTGTTAGAAGAGATGCAGTCACGTCTTGGATCCGTAAGCGACATTGGATGCTTGGGTATCGGTGTAGAAGGTCATCGATCTGAGGCTCCCAGAGCACTATTGAGTTCGTCACAATGATAACAATCCATGCACGAGAAGGGATATCGAAAATCCCAGCAAGGTCACCGATTGAACAACATCGTAAATCCAAAGTGTGAACAAGATCTGAGTCGATAAGAGAGAGTTCTGGTATCTCCATCAGAGCTTCGATGTCTTCATCTTGACACTGTTTCAGGACATTGGTGAGGATTTCTAGAGGCAGGCGGTCAAGCATTGGTAAATTTTGATTCAGACATGAATAGTCTGTACCACTAAAGACGTACAGAGTACCTGGCAATCTCCGTTATCTGTGAGTATTGTGTTTGAATGTCTATATCGTCTCCTTCGACTCTGCTGGCCTGCTCCAAGAAAAAAAAAAACACCAACAAAAAAGAAAAAAAAAGCGCTTGACAGGATCTCCAGAGTACTACACTCTACAAATTAACCACACCAACTCTATAACGATATATCTGTGTATTCAGAACAGTTTAAGTCCCAAGAAGGGGGGAGGAAGATCCAACAATCCTCCCCATGCAAATAGTTTTGTTTTGTGTGGAAATGACTAATCCATAGCCCGTCCATTTGTACTTCCTTTCAATCTATATTCATACATCATGAACGTCCATAGTCAACTGTACCACGGCCTCTTTCAACTGCTTGTTCTCCTTCATCAACACAAATCTCTTTCTTTCAGATTTTTTCAACTCCATGATGGCAATCTCCAAGTCCTTGGCTTTCTGTTCATACATCTGTTTGAGCTTCATAAACTCGTATTCGGAGATGGATGGTGTAGGTGGAGAACGAGAATCATCAGATGGTAATGAATCAGGGGACAACGGTTTCAATTGGTGTTGCTGACGTTGCAACTGAGGCTTCTCCTGTGGCTGTTGCTGATGGTGCTGCTGTGGTGCCTGTTGTGTGGAGGTATGTGTGTGGCTGTGTTGAGAAAGAGCAGATAATGGACGTGATGGAGGTGTAGGTGTGAATCTAGGGATCGGTGCCTGTTGAGGGAGATGGAGATGTGGTGACATGATAGGGGAAGGGGTGCACGATTCCATCTTCACGGGCATCGGTTGGTGGTACTATTGATGGATCGGTTGAGGTGTGTGTAGGATATGAGCATGTGCGTTTGAAGTTTCATTGATCTCAGCCAATGCGTTGTTGATGGCTTCATCAATGTCCATGTCGTTTTCAAACGGTTGCTGTGCGGATGTAGAGCCCTGGATGTGCAAATCTGGACCGAAGAGGGCATCCAGATCGATGTCTTGAACGCTTGTGATGGTGTTCATTTTTGTATAGGGTGAGATGAGATGAGATGAGATGATGTGAAGTGAAACGAGTAGAGACAAATAGAAACCGAGTTGAAAACAAGAAACCGAACAGAACTGATAAAAAGGGAAACCAATGAGAACAGTGAAATAACAAATGAACAAAGGAAATATGCAAATGAGTGAAATGAAAAGAGAAGTGTGGCTCTATATGTACAGAAGAGAAAGAAGGATGGAAGGATGGGGGATCAACGCTTCTTGTGGAGAGTCTTCAATTCAATGGATTGTGTAAACAGTGAGTCAATTAAGCCACCCTGAACAATTGATGAATCCTGGGAAATTTATCAAAGAGAGAAGAAAGTGAAGAAATTTGAACACTCAAGAAGGGGAAATCCAGCGAAAGGTATGGAAAGTTTAGCTGTGTTTACAGATCGAAAATTTTTTTGTATGCGCGCGATGAGCTTACGTTATAGTGGGGGGAAAGAGGGAGGAATAAATCTCAAATAATTGCAGACTGAGAGGAGATATGGAGAATATTTCACGTGTATTGAGAAGGTATATCATATTAGATGACAAAATTACCCAAAATAGAGCCTAAAAAGCACCCTGGTAGAAGGTTCAAAAAAAGAAAAAAATAAATGCTTCCACTGAGATTCGAACTCAGGATCGCTACATTACTAGTGTAGCGCCTTACCAACTTGGCCATAGAAGCTGTTGTTGCGGACACGACAACCACCCATCAGTCCCGCTGAGTCAGCGGAAAGAGCAGCTATAATTACATGCCGCTAAAAAAGTTAGACTCCCTGATAAATCCGCTTACCTCCGAGGTTATCTTAGAGGAACTGGTAAGAACATTTAGTATTACACCACTATGGTACTCCCACTCAAAGACTCTTATTTTTGAGATTTGAGATCTCATGAGATTCAGCGTCCCAGATCTGTGAACCAGCCTGGCCAACAACCTTTGATCTCTCATGATGACGCCACAATCCAGTTCGACTAAACTGTGGCACTGAGGAGTGGTGGCTGAATCCTGATCAACAACACGATAAAAGAAGATCGTTATGTCATAAAACACAAACATCACCAAATCACGCAATTGACGATGAATGTGTCGATATAAGGGAGATTCTGTTCATGTGTACTTCTTCCAGGTATAAAAAGTACAAAATCCTAGCCTGTGCGTCCCCTGATATAGCTACAGCTGTCTACCATCTACTATCACCATCATCGCTCTTACTTACTTTGTCCATCAGATATCATGTCTGCAACAATATCGGACTCAAAGAAGCCCAATTTTCTGATAATTGTGGCTGATGATCTCGGCTTCACCGACACAACGCCCTTTGGGGGAGAAATCGACACTCCAAATCTAGACTGGTTGGCAAAGAACGGCCTACGTTTCACAGACTTCCACACCGCCTCTGCCTGTTCTCCAACTAGATCAATGCTACTCTCAGGCACTGACAACCACATCGCCGGTTTGGGCCAAATGGCTGAGTTTGCTCGTATGTTTCCGGAACAGCTTGAAGGAAGGGACGGGTACGAAGGGTATCTCAACTTTCGAGTGGCTGCGCTCTCAGAGATCATGCAACAATTAGGGGGTTATTACACGTGTATCTCTGGGAAGTGGCATTTGGGGCTTTTCAAAGAGTATTGGCCCTCAGCAAGAGGATTCGATCGGTCGTTCGGGTTGTTGTCCGGTGCTGGGAACCACTATAAGTACTTCCCCAAAGATGAGATGGGTAATCACCTGCAGTTCCAAACCCCAATTTACCAGGAAGATGGAGTCAAGCTGGACCCTGACCGTGACTTGCCAGACGACTTTTACAGCACTACTTTGTACACCGACAAGTTTCTTGAGCAACTGGAGGACCCGATCAGAGGGGACAAACCGTTCTTGGGACTGCTGACGCACGTTGCTCCACATTGGCCCTACCAGGCACCAAGGGAGGTCATTGAGAAGTACAAGGGAAGATATGACAGCGGGCCACTCGCACTGAGAGAGCAGAGACTGTTGAGAGCGAAAGAGTTGGGAATCATTCCAAAAGATGTCACACCACATGCGGTGGAGACCTTGAGAAACAAAACGTGGGACGAGCTCTCTGAACAAGAGCGCAGAGTCGAGTGCCGCATCATGGAGGTGTACGCTGCGATGGTAGATGTTCTGGACAAGGAAGTTGGCCGTGTCTTCAACCATCTCAGGGAAAAGGGGGAGCTGGAGAACACTGTGATCATGTTCATGTCCGATAACGGAGCAGAGGGGATGCTTTTGGAAGCGATGGCAGTGAAGAACGAGAACATGGAACGAGTGATTGGGAAACACTTCAACAACTCCCTCGAGAACATCGGCAACAGGGACTCGTTTGTGTGGTACGGGGACCAATGGGCCCAGGCCGCTACAGCACCTTCGTACATGTACAAGATGTGGGCCTCTGAGGGCGGCATCCGCTGTCCATTGATCGTCCACTGGCCGTCAGGTATTCCTTAGCGAGACGTTGGTTCCATGAAGCGGGAGTTCGTCACAGTGATGGACATTTTGCCAACTGTTCTTGACATTGCCGGTATCCAGCATCCATACCCGGAGTTCCAAGGCCGTCATATCGTCAAACCAAGAGGCAAGCCATGGACAAACTACCTCATGGGACGTACAAGCAAAGTTCACGACGAGAATGCCGTACATGGCTGGGAGTTGTTTGCCCAACAGGCCATAAGAAAGGGATCGTATAAGGCACTATACATCCCGAAACCAATGGGTCCTGATAGGTGGCAGCTGTTCGATTTGGAGATGGACCCTGGTGAAACAACCGATCTATCTCAGAAGCACCCAGAGAAGTTGAAGGAACTGCTTGACCACTGGTCGACCTACGTCGCAGAGACAGGGCTGGTCGACATGACCGGTGTCTTCTTCGAAGGAGCCCTGGAGATCAGAAGCGAACTGAAGTACGTTATATCTTGAATAGTTTGATAAAGAGGCAAATACTTTTTTTTTTACCGATGATTCATGATCTTGCCAGCTCCAGCACTTCTTCACCGGTGTAGACCACAACCTTCTTGTCATGTTTCAGCTTAGAGGCCTTGAGACATGCAATTGCCACCTCTTCTCCCTTGATTGGAGACATCAAATACTTGGAGAATCTTGTTCCATAAGCCAATCCACCAATCTTAGCACCGACGTTGTTGAGGAACCCCTTGTCTTCTTTCCTCTCACCCAACAAAGCACCTGGCTGGATGATGATGGTCTGATCGAAACCCAATGCCTTGACCTTGTCTTCCAATTCACCCTTCATCTTCATATATGGGAAAGGTGATGCGGCATTGGCACCCACTGAGGAGATCAAAACGTATTGCTTCACACCTGCATCTTTAGCAGCCTTGGCCAAGTCGTAGTTCAAGTCCAAATCGATCTTTCTCTGGTTTGGAATGCCACCGGCTTTAGCTCTTGTGGTTCCCAGCCCACTGAACATGGTGTCACAATCAGGATTGGCCTTCACTATCCCGGCAATCTTTGAAGTCCAATTGGATGAATCCTTATCGGTGATGGCGGTGATGTTGGCTGTGCCTTCAACCCCATCAGGAGTAGATCTGGAGATTGTGAATGCGGAGGTGAAGTACTCTGTGGCGTGTTTGACAATGAAGTTACCACACAATCCAGTGGCACCGACGATGATACAAGACATGTTTGTGAAGGGTGATGATTTGTTGATTTGTGTGAGTCTCAATCCCAAGGGTTATAGATTGGGTAGACTGGGAGTTAGTGGTGAGTTATCAGATGTGAGGTTTGCTTTCATTGCTGCGCATGGGTTATCGTTTTTTTTTTTTTTCCTTTCCTCTTCCCTTCCACCACCGGCTTAAAAATAGCTCTAAAACCGCCATTATTGGGCCTAAACAGCCAGAAAAAATGCTTCCAATCAGCTCAAATTTACAAACTGTGGAGGGGGATTTGAAAACTACGCCTTTAGGAGGACTATTTGAAGAATACCACAAAATGCAAAAAATTAAATGCTTCCACTGAGATTCGAACTCAGGATCGCTACATTACTAGTGTAGCGCCTTACCAACTTGGCCATAGAAGCTTCTTGTGTCCGGTTGAAACGCGAAATCGGTCCGACATCATTCTGCTGACGTAATCAAAAACTAGGATATTACGTAAAATTTATCTTGGCATATAACTCCGCGCGCGCGTCAAGGAGTCATACCATTTTATTTTGATAGGAGACCAAATCTCATGGAAAATTCCCGCAGATATAAAACAGAAACTAGATTTCAGCTGGTGACTCTTTCTCAACCACTTCTTTATAGATCACACTAAAATATACTCAAAACAGGGTTATGAGCAATGAGTGGACATTCACGAAGGCCCAAACGCTACAAATGCACACATTTGGGCTGTGAAAAGGCATACTCACGGCCATGTCTATTGGAACAACACATGCGTTCCCACCTTGATCAAAGACCATTCCAGTGTGATGTTTGTGAGAAGAGCTTCTTTAGAGAATCCCATTTGCAGTCACATCAATGGACACACGCCAAGGAGAAACCGTTGGGATGTCCTAGCTGTCCAAAGAGATTCATCACAAACCAGCAGTTGAAGAGACATCTGAACACTCATAAGAAGAAGTCGGGCAATGTTACACCAATGAAGACTGAGATCGTTAAAGAATGGGAATCAGAGCTTGACCTTATCAGCAAGGAGATCGATGCGATGGTGTACAACTCCCCACTTGAGAGTGATGCTTCTTCCCTTGGAGTTTCAAGCAACGTTTCATCCCCATCTGTTCCTGAGTTGATGGAAGTTGGTGACCTCTACACCTATCTGGGTGATGATAAGGATGTGATGTTCAACTCGGACCAGAACTCACCATTCTTGTTCGACACACCGTTGGTTCAAGAGGATGATACTATGGGCAAGAAGCAAAGCCAGATGAAGGAGACAGATCTGAGTCACTGGTTCACGGAGTTCTTTGAGCATGAGACAAAGAAGGAGTACAACGATCAGACTCCTCCACTGTACGAATATGTCAACAGTTACGATAAGATACCTGAGATGGGACACCATAAGATGTTTGAATTCCATGCTGGACATGAGATTTCCTCACTTATGGATGGATTTGTGAACTTGGGAGATGTGGATGTTGTGGGAGAGTTGGAGGAGGAGCTTTCTGGACCAATACGACGACATCTAGAAAAAAAGGAAGGAAGTTTTACCGTAGTGTTTTAGTAGATTTCTGTGTGTCTTCTCTTCATATTAGTGGAGAAGTTGATGTTAGGAAAGCGCGAAGTCCCCCAAAGTTCGTCGATGCCCTTCAAATCCGCTTCTTCAACACTGGAAAGTCACCAAGAACTCACCAGAATTCCTCCCTCTCAAATCTCCCCCAACCACCAAAATGACAGTCGAACACACAAGCAAACCAGACACACCGACAACCCCACCGCAACAACAGCCGCAAGTTGCCGGGTTCGAGTGGTGGAGACGGACGATGGCCTACAAGACCGGGTTTGCCTCAGAAGACGAACGGAAGCAGTACGAGGCCGATCTCGCTGTGCGTAAACAGGCCACCGAGTGTAACAAATGCTATGAATACAGAGATTGGGCGTTGAAGTTCTCCCCGATTGTGATCTTCATGTTGCAACAGATCAAGAAGGCCGGGAAGGAGGTGAGCGATTCTCAGATTGTGTGTGATGTGTGTGATGAGTGGAAGGGAGGTGGTTATCACCCTGAGTTGGGGATCCTGCTGTGTCAGAACAGAATCATCAACAAGTGGCACTTGGAGGACACGCTGACACACGAGCTGATGCACTATTACGACGACACGAAGTTCAAAGTGGACTGGTTGAACTTGAAGCACCACGCCTGTTCCGAGATCAGAGCGTCGTCCCTTTCTGGTGAGTGTCGTATCATGAACCAGTTGAAGAGGGGAGCCATTTCGAAGTTTGGCAGAGGGCACCAGGAGTGTGTGAAGAGACGTGCGGTGCTCTCAGTGATGGCCAACCCGAACTGTAAGGACAAAGAGATGGCTACTGCGGTGGTGAACGAGGTGTGGGACTCGTGTTTCAACGACACCAGACCGTTTGATGACATTTATAAGTGAAGTTCTTGTATATATATATCTGTAGATTCAGAATGTGAGATAGAGCGTACACATCAGCGACGGGCCCGTAGCGATGCCGATCCAGAAGATGACGTTCCCCAGAGTCTTTTGGTTTCTCATCCATTTGGTACGGGAGAACGCAGCAAGAGGTAGCTGGAACATCTGGAGAAGGAGCAGGTATCCTCTCAGTTTGTGGAACAACACGTACATCGACAGCTCATGGACGATGGAGCTGATGAGGAAAGTGAGCAGAGTCGCAGTGGTCTTGGAACAGTTGAACGCAGAGATGGAAGAGTGATACACATGTCTTAGCAGGAACTGGTGCACAGGGACATTCCAGATCCTGGCAAACTCATCCCAAGAGACACAGTTCCACCATGGACCGTAGAAATGGCGATCTCCAAACCTCGTTAGCTCAGCAATGGCGTTCAAGATGGCGTCCCAGATGAGATAGAACTGCAACAGATACATCAGGATGAAGCTAGGGATCAGATCCAACAGCAGCTTAGGGTAGTGCCACACTCTGTCCATCAGTGGAAGTTCACGTAGTGCGATGGCTCTCATTGCGATTGGGTACATGTGGTTCTGGGCAAGCACCACCATCAAGATGATAACACCGAAGATGGCACACACTTTCGAACCGACGTATCTCCATCTGATGCCTTCTGTGCGTGGATAATCAATCTGGTAGACGACTGTTGGGAACATCGTATACATGAAGAAGTTCTTGAGTGTGATGTTTGCAGGGAACGGTGTCGTCTCTGATTGTGACTTGAGCTCAAACTCACAGAAGTTCACTGACTTGTGTAGTAGTTCCTTCACGTCTTGGTCAACGTCCACGTCCTTCTTCAAGAAAGCAGTGGAGATCTTGTGCTCTTCCAGAATGTTCCACAGATAACCGTTGTAGAAGGCATACGAGTGCATCTTCATCAGCAACACCAAAGAGTGTAGAAACAGGAAGATCTTCCCGATCCAGGGGAAGTTCTGGTGTTCCGCGTACATCATGAAGAACAGCACATACCATAATTCAAACACAGACACAAGGATCCATCCACTCTTCTCCCACGTGATGTAATTCTGTTTGATTAACAGATGCACCCCCAACACAAAGTAGATACACAGGTACATCACCAGATCCGTCAGTCCGATCCATACCAGATCCCTGACGAAGTACTCGAGGATCTCAGAGTGGTACCCATGCTTGAGATAGTAATTCACCACAGTGTCCAGAGAGAAGACAGCCACACCGAGCCAGAATAACACATACAACCCTCTGTACTGTCCACTGTCCTCGTCATAGATATTCTCCAACAAACTCTCGGTGTCTTTGAACTTTACGTCTCCGAGGTTTGACCTCGGAACGCCGCCCTCTTTGAACCGTCTATGTTTGACCTTGACCCGGGATTTCAACTCATAGATGTCCTCCTCCGTGGCCTTCTTCACCAATTTCACCCTAGTCGGGGTCTCTTCTTCGATCTCTTCCGCATCCGGCGTGGGAGAAGTTGTAGTTGTGTCACTTGAGGTATCATCCGATGTGGTCCCGATAAGAAGTTGTGTACGAGAAGACGAGTATTCCGCTTGGTCGTTGATGGACGGCCTGTTTTCCAGTCCTGCTAATGATTCGATCCGTCTGAGTTGTTTGTCTGTCATGTTGATGGTTGGTTGAATTGAGTGTTTTCGGGTAAGACGATGGAGACGGGAAGATTATATGTCATCTTTTACTCCGCATGTGGGTCCTATCTTATACATAGGGGGGAAATGGCAGAAATGAAGTGTCAATAAGGCCCGGAAATTGGGAAGTCACATGATACGGAGTTCCGACCGCTGTCTACATATGTTCGAGCGCGATTCTTATTTTTCGTCCTTATGGACATTTGGTCAATTAGAAATAATACAGAGATGATCAGCAGTTCCCCTGCATAAGGATGAACCGTGTTACAAAGAGATTTACTATTTTTTTTGGAAAAATTGGGAGGTAAGATACAGAATTTGATGGTGATTCTGGTGGTGTCAATTTTGGAGTTCTAAGTGCCATATAGCGTGAGTTATCCCAGTTTCATTTAGTGCATACCCTACCCCGTACGTTCGAGTCGCGCTCCTGACTCTCGATACACCCATTTATTGCGGGAGAATGCCATACGCTTTCGAATTATATATACTCTGGCATGTGCTGTAACCCTTCCAACTACTCTTCTGGTAGAGAGTCGAGACTGAGAGACTATATAACACAGTTGTCGTCATACCATTTCTTATTGATCGCACCAACATGACTAAGAAGCTACCCCAACTCACTGCGATCGCAACGTCCCCTTTTGCAGGAGGTGCTCTATACTTTGCCGCAACCAAGGCACAAGCTGTCATACCAGAAAGTGTCCCTGTTCTTGTTACGATAGCACTGCTTTCCTGGATGATTGCCCAGTACCTTTCCAGTACTCTCACTTACAACAACACCAACTCATCACCTGTGGGGACTACTGCAATCCTCGGTATCACCTTTATCCATGCTAGTGTCTCCACCAACGAACAGCTACCGTTCATTCTGACACTGTTTACATTTCTCACCTACTGGTTCGTGGTGCTGACTTCAACTACTCAGCTGATCATCTGAGTGATGGATTGTTGTATACGTAACAGTACCCCATAGCGGAGAGGTTCATTTAGCCGGGGAAAAAAAGACCGAGACCGGTCTTGGTGATGGAAGAGATAAGCTGGGTGACGCATTTTCGGGATCTCTCGAGGAAAGGAAAGATCCAGAGAGATTTGACGTCCATTAAAGAGATCAAAGTAGTCTAGAGTATAATAAAGCTTCGATATATGACTAGAACGGCATAAAATAGCTCCTATCATCTCCACAGCCAATACTATTGCGGGCTGAAACTACACCATCATAAGCCTCTTCCGGGAGCAAAACGTAGAAAATCTGAGGAAAAACACAGTCCTTCCTCCTGTTTATACTTTGAAAGGCACCAACAACAAACCACACACAAGTACTCCACTCCACATCCGTCATGGTGAAGATAGACTACATCTACTTGGGAGCTGACGACCCGCAACGTCGCCAACTTCTACAGAGATACATCATCGGTGCCATCGCCGTGTTGGGATCTCTCATCACCATCTCCTACACTTTTTCACACAAGTCCTCCACTAGCAATACAAACGTGAAAGATGACCGTGCTTATCTGAAACCCATCTCTCTTGCAAATGCCTCTGCTGTCTTCAACACCGTCCATGGCGCTCTGAGGGCCAAAAACGCACAGATCCATCCCATCGGTGTTGGTTTCATCCCAGCTTACATCCCAGAGGGCACACTGATCTACCACGGAAACAACGACGGTAAGGTCCCAGACATCCCTGAATGGATCGCCATGGATCACGAGTTCAGTTTCAACTTCATCGGTGACAGAGCCAATCCTAAGGGAAACAAGTCCGATGACAGAATGGGTGGTGGTCCTCCAAGAAAAGGCGGACCAGGTGGAGGACCAGGTGGACCAGGACACCGTTTCCCAGGCGGTGGACCAGGCAACGGAACACACGGGCCAGGTGGTCATTGGGGAGTCGCCAACGATCACGTGTCGTTGTTGACTTTCGAAGTGACACAGCCTCTCAACAGAATGATCTTGTTCGATGGATCTTCCGCTGCTAAGACAGACACAGGTGAGATGGACCAGCAGGGTATTCTCGCACATGTTGCCTACGACGAGCGTGTGAACGAGAGAGACGCCGCTGTGATCATCTGCAATTGGGGTAAGAAGTTTGGTCTCGATGGATACATCCGTATTGAGAACGGGTTTGAAGGTGTGATCTGCGACTTCACCAACAAGTTGCAACTGGTGAGTAACGTCTCTATTGAGTGGACCAACGACACTTTGGGACTCCCATTGGAGATCGACGGAGACTTGGGAGACGACTACGAGCTGTTGAAGAGAGAAATCGGCGCTATGAAGTCGTACGACTGGACCAAACAGGGAAATGTCCACGATGAGAGAGAACGCAGAATCCAGCTTGACTTCAGAGGCATGCAAACACCAGTGAACAAGACATACGTTTCCCCAGACACATACCTCAGACGTATCCTGAACGTGTCCGAAGAGGTTAAGAACGACATCATCACCAACTTGGAGTACTTCCTGGCCCAAGGTGCAGACCCTTCGCAGGGAACAGACTGGCAAGTGGAAACCACCGAGATCGTGCACAAGTTTGCCCCACCTCTCCAGATGCTCAACAGAACACTGAGCGACATCAACGACGACAGAATGCTCACCATTGCCAAGAACCTCACCGTCTTCACCACCAACTTCGTCCGTCGTTTCACCGATCATCACTACGCCAACAACACAGACCTGCAACTCATCAAGGCCAAGGAGCTCGCTATTTCTGAGTATGCGCACTTCAACCAAGAACCACAGTCCGAGTCAGACATCCTCATCTACTCCTCATTGTACGAGGTGACATCTGCCGTGGTGGACTTCATGTTCTCCGCCTTCTCCCTTGGTCGTGACATGGTTCAGACTTACTACACACAGAGCGGAGAACTTACTTCATTCACAGATAGAGTCAACACTCTCCAATCAGAGCTCACTTCGCTACTACAGTCGATCCAGTGGGAGGCCACATTCTACCGTTGTGACAAAGTATGCGATTGGGACGAGATCTGTTACACTCCTTCTTGGGGTCCTTCGCCTTTGGGATGGGGTGGCACATGGGGAACACACGAGGAGAACGGCCGTTTGAGAATCAACAACCCTCTGCAGTGCATCAACTATAGAACACTGATGAACGAGCGTCGTTGAATGCTGTTTAGAGTATGAATTTGTATGACTTGTTGCTAGTTTGATACGTGTTGATGTTGTAGTAGTTTTTTTTTCTTTTTTTTTATTTTTTTTTTTCTTTCCATCCCTTCCCTCATGTACAGATTTTTTTTTTATAACAAGAGATGAGCCTCTTCAAACTTCTTAACCATCAACACTTCTTTAAAGACCACACAACACCTACTCAATACCCACTATAAACTACAACCCCACACAATGTCACGTCCAGAACAGCTCGCACCTCCAGAGGTGTTCTACAACGAGTCCGAGTCCAAGAAGTACACATCCTCTACTCGTGTACAACACATTCAGGCCAAGATGACACTTAGAGCATTGGAGTTGTTGAACTTGGCAGACGCACCACACTTCCTCCTAGATATCGGATGTGGTTCCGGTCTCTCTGGTGAGATTCTGACCGAGGAGGGCCATTTCTGGTGTGGTATGGATATCTCACCTTCCATGTTGGCCACAGGACTGGATAGAGATTTGGAAGGTGATTTGTTTTTAGCAGACATCGGTAACGGAGTGCCCTTCAGAGCTGGTACATTCGATGCAGCTATCTCCATTTCTGCCATTCAGTGGTTGTGTAACGCCGATACAAACAACGTGGATCCGATGAAGAGATTGATGAGATTCTTCAACACGCTATTTGCCAGTTTGAAAAGAGGTGGTAAGTTTGTGGCACAGTTCTACCCTGCCAATGACCAACAGATCGATTACATATTACAAAGTGCCAAAGTGGCAGGATTCCAAGGTGGTTTGGTGATTGACGATGCAGAGAGTAAGAAGAACAAGAAGTACTACTTGGTGGTGAGTGCTGGTCAGGCAGCAACAGACTTGAACCTACACGGTGTCTCTATGGACGCACCTGTCCAGGAGAAGAAGATGAGTAAGAAGATGAAGAAGGCAATGGAGACGAAGAAGGATTACATCCAGAGAAAGAAGGATCTGATGAAGAAGAGAGGTAAGACTGTGGCTCGTGACTCCAAGTTCACTGGTAGAAAGAGAAAAGCCAGATTCTGAGCATGAGACATGGAGTATGGGGCTTCGTATACTAGGGAATGTATATTTATGGCATTTATATCGTGGGTTTTGGTGTTAATTGTGTTGTATTGGTAGGGTAGTTGAAGAGTATCAATGTTAGTGCTGAGAATTACACTTTGATCACATACTGGCCGCTTCTTCGCGCGTAACTAGCAGCACCGGGAATCTTCAACTTTTCCACTTTTCGAGAGACGGCTTTGAGAAGAGGAGGACTTCAACTAACTATTGACAGCTTTGAACTAGAGTGTCGATCGCATATCGAAATAATAATCACAGCAGATATGTTCCGTCCACAGCTTGTGAAACGCACATTTGCCCTGCGCCCTCTTCAGCAGGTGGCCAACTACATCGTGCCGACTAAGCAGAGTGAGTGATGAAGATGATGATGGGAGAAAAATATAGATCACCAGAAGATCATAGAAAGAACCGAGACTAACCAATCCCCTAAAGGACGTGTTATCAACGTGTATGAACCTCTGAGCAAAACCAACAAGACCCCAGTGATGGAGGTTTTCAAGACACAACAGTACGAACGTTTAGATCCAACGGGATGGCGTCGTAAACTCATCTCTCCAGACTCTTCGGCACAGGAACGTGTTCGTACAGGTGATGTCCTGAGAGTGATGTACAACTCCCGTGCTATCCCACCATTTGTCGGACAGGTGATTGCCATTAGTAAGAAGGGGTTGGATGCCAACTTGACTTTGAGAAACAACATCTCGAAAGTTGGTGTGGAAGTTAAGGTTAAGTTGTTCTCCCCATTGGTTCAGAGAATCGATATCATTAGAAGACCACATCAGTACAAGAAGAGAAACAGACAGTTCTACATCAGAGAGACGAGATTGGATGTTGGTGATTTGGAGGCTTCTTTGAGAAGAAGATCGTGATGTGAATTCTTTGATAGGAGTGTGGTAAGGAGATTACATGTATATAGATTGTATGAACGAGTACAAAGAATGAAACAATGGTTATGATGTAGCAGTTATTAGTGGAAGTTTGATGAATAATGTTCAAAGGTTAATGATGAGTTGATCAGTCATCGTCATCACCATCAAAGCGCGTGGAGGACAACAAAGAAATTCAGCTCACCAACAGTACTTTTGGAAGCTACACAGCAATCGATAAAGGTATTCAAAACACTCAAATATCACACCAATGAGCGCAGAACTGGAACACCTATAGATAACAAAAGAGTACAGCGGGATGGTACGATCTCTTACCAACAGGGACAACCAACTGAAGATCCTCACTCGAGACCCATTGGAGATTACAGCCCAGTGGACAACCACGGGATGGATGGTGAGTATTACATGAATTCCTTATACAAAATGGGCTCAACTAACACGCCGAATAGATAAACGGAGAGATCTACGAAACTTTTGAGAGTGGGATGATGACTCTCAGTTAGTCTTTTAAACAGGAGTTCCACGCTTCTTTACTCAGCAAACTCAAGGCATCTACTACTACACAATAATTCTAAGGAATAAGAAACATTAGAAGGTCATAGCTATATACAAACATCACGGGTCATGGGTCACATGTAAAAAAAGACAGAATTGTGGAAGAAGAAAAGGGGAGAAGAATGTGAAGTGTATAAAAGTCTATCAGTCCTTGTAGATTCTTGTTCTCTTGTAACCACCAGAGGCGAGCTTCTCCTGCTCTTTTCTCTCCTCTTCCTCTTGCAAGATTCTCTCCCAGTCCGATAGCTTGTCCTTCTTCTGGTAGTGTTCTGGGTGGTGCTTCTCATCGTACATAGACAAACCGATGGAACCGAGCAACAAACCAACTGTGAGGAACTGAGCGTACATTCTTGCCTGGACGATCTTCTGAGCCTTTGTCATGATTGGGTCACGGTCCACAAACACCCAGGAACCGTACATAGAGGCGGCCCATGCACCCACGATGATTTTGTACTTGTGGTTGATGGTACCTTGGAGCAACTTCTCACTGATTGGCTTCTTGGCCCATTCGTTGTACTCCTCCAACTTACGCTTGCCCTCTGCGGACGAGTACATTGCTCTGTCAAACTCATTGGAGGACTCTTCGGCCCAGATGGTCATGGCCACTGTTGGTGGCGAGATGGCAATGGCAGTTCTGATGGAGTATGACAGGTTCTTTGGGAAAGGTGGCCATTTGCGTGCAGCAAACTTGAAGATACCCAGGGAGATAAGGGAACCGAGGACAAGACCCTTGGCACCACCCTCAGCGACGGCCCACCAATGGGCGTTGATCTCCTCATCTGTAAGCAATTTCATCTTGGTGTGTTGTGTAGGTGATTGTGTTGTCCTTTCCCATAAGGGTGTTGATGGAGTTGATGGCGGACATCCTACTGCGTCTCTTTTATACGCGCCCGGAACAACCACCGTTCCTTTTCAAACCCCGAGAAGAGCTCATCGATGAAGCCATCAAAAAGGAAGGACCACGAGAGGGACACGCCTGTTAGTAGTTACACAATCGAACGATCCTGGGAGTAACTATCTGATGGGAGGCGATGGTGTGTTGATTGATGGTGTATACGAGGTGGCGATCAATTCAGCTCTGATACTGCCATTCTCTCCTCTGCTGATGGGGGGCTCTACCTTCCCCCCAAGATCCCGTACGATGTCCACCTGAGCGAGTTTAAGCCACAGCGGAGCCAATCAGCGTGCGAGGACGGGGTGTCTTCCGAGGAGACCCTATGGAGCACTAGAGGGCATTTGTGAGTGGTTTATGGGTTATCAGTGGGACTATTAGTACGTAGAGACACACTGGAAGGGCAGAAGACAAACTTTCAAGGCACATCTCCCTAAATTTCCACCGTCTCGAGTCTCCCCACTCATCCTCCCACTTCCACTCTACTCACAAGCGGTGATGTCACGGACGCCACAGTTTCCGAGCGAGCGAGCGTACAGCTGCTTAGTAACGCGGTGTTATCAGCATTAGTCAGATCACCGGGCCATATCGAGAGTACTGGAGAGGTGATATATAAGGGCCGTCATCCCACTAAAAGCTCCATCAATGCTCGTTTAGATGAAGAGAAAACCACACCACATCGTCACTGATTGCTACGTATTGTGATCTCTGATCTGCGGTTGCGTTGCTGTTTTCGCCAAACCGTCTCTTCTCCTCATCGCCTGTAAACTGTACGACAAAAAGCGTTGGAAAAAAGCCCGACGCTCTCTCCACATCATCCACTGATCAGACGATTTGTTGGAAACAACGTTAAACGAAACCAGAGATGTTCACGCCTATTCCAGAAGCCATCGAGGCATACAGTAAGTGCTAATGATTGTCATTTTCAATACTATCACCTCCAACAGACCACTAACCTCCCTCTTTGTACAGAAAATGGAGAGTTCCTCATCGTGATGGATGACGAATCCAGAGAGAACGAAGGTGACTTGATCATCGCCGCGGAACTCACCACCACCGAGAAGATGGCCTTCCTCGTACGCCACTCCTCAGGTTTCATCTGCGTCCCACTATCAACCGAAAGAGCCGACCATTTGAACCTCCCGCCAATGTGTGCTACAAACGAAGACAGACACGGAACAGCATACACAGTCACAGTGGATGCCGCAAGGGACACCACAACGGGTATCTCCGCCAGAGACAGAGCCATCACAGTGCGTACGTTAGCGAATGCCTCTTCCACAGCTTCAGATTTGTTGAGACCAGGTCACATCTGCCCCTTGAGAGCAAGAGATGGATTGTTGAAGACACGTCGTGGACACACAGAGGCAGGTGTGCAATTGTCAGTGCTTGCTGGATTACAACCTGCTTCCTGCATCTGCGAGCTTGTGAGAGACGAGGATGGATTGATGATGAGATTGCCTGACTGTGAGAAGTTTGCCCAAGAGCACGGTATCAAGATCATCACCATTGAACAACTGGTGGAGTACTGTGAGAAGGAGAACAAGTGGTGATCTGGATCACAAAAGTAACCAATACGAGAAAAGCACATATGACTCAACTTCCTTGTAGTCTATGTCCCCATCTGTTACTATCTGTAGTTCCCCTCCATGATCCATCTCCCTAACAATGGCCATCTGCCATCATCGCACGGGTCAATAGCGCACACTGGGAAATTAATTTCGTCGTCCATCAACACTGAACAGATTTCCTACCTCAACTATATCAGTAACACACCACATCTCAGCGGCTAATAAAGACTCCCCCAAGATCCACCATCACCACCCCCGCAATGACCGAGGAGATCACCAAGCAGACAGAGGACACCACCCTCAACAAAGAGGCCGAACAGGTCGTCACCCCATGGGAAGTCGAAGGTGCCGTTGTTGACGGCCAGGCACAGGCCATTGACTACGATAAGCTCATCAAGCAGTTCGGTACCAGAGCCATCACACAGGAAACAATGGACAGATTCGAGGCCGTCACGGGACACAAGCCTCACCACTTTTTGAGAAAGGGCTATTTCTTCTCCGAGAGAGATTTCAACAAGATCTTGGATCTCTATGAACAGGGGAAGCCATTCTTCCTTTACACCGGTCGTGGTCCATCTTCTGGTTGTATGCACTTGGGCCACTTGGTCCCATTCATGTTCACACAGTGGTTGCAAGAGGTGTTTGACGTTCCTCTTGTCATTGAGATGACCGACGATGAGAAGTTCCTTTTCAAGCCAAAGCTCACCATTGCCGATGTGCGTAAGTTCGCTGCTGAGAATGCAAAGGACATCATCGCCGTGGGTTTCAAGCCTGAACAGACTTTCATCTTCTCCGACTTGGACTACATGGGAGGCGCCTTCTACGAGAACGTTGTGCGTACTTCTCGTCAGATCACTACTTCTACCGCTAAGGCCGTGTTCGGTTTCCAGGACTCAGACTGTATCGGTAAGGTGCACTTCGCCTCCATCCAGATCGCCACTGCCTTCCCATCTTCGTTCCCAGACGTGTTGGGAATGAACCCAAAGACACCATGTTTGATTCCATGTGCCATCGACCAGGACCCATACTTCCGTGTGTGTCGTGATGTTGCTGATAAGCTCAAGTTCTCCAAACCGGCTTTGATCCACTCACGATTCTTCCCAGCTCTCCAAGGTCCTTCCACTAAGATGAGTGCATCTGATGACTCTTCAGCTATCTTCCTCGACGATACCCCTAAGCAGATCGCTAAGAAGATCAACAAGTACGCCTTCTCCGGTGGCAAGACCACAGTGGAGGAACACAGAGCCCTTGGTGGTGACCCAGACGTCGATGTTGCCTTCCAGTACTTGTCTTTCTTCCTTGATGACGACGAGAAGTTGAAACAGATCTATGACAGTTACAAGAGCGGTGAGTTGCTCTCTGGTGAGATGAAGAAGTTGGCCATTGACGAGATCACCAAGTACGTTGTTGCCTTCCAGGAGAGAAGAAAGAAGGTGGACCAGACAGTGTTGGATCAGTTCATGAAGCCACACAAGCTTGTGGGTGGTCAGAGAGAAAGAATTGTGCCACCAAAGGCCAAGGAGGACAAGAAGGAGAAGAAGTGAGTCATGGCGTGATGGTGATTGTAGGTAGAGGTTCTAAATCGATCGGTTTGAACAATAGAGATCCACTGCTTTGTAAACGTTGGTCTGTAGTGGTGCTTGATGGAGATACTGTGTTGTCCAGCTTGACGGGGAAGAGGAGTGCGAGCTCCTCTTTGGACATCCTCAATGGGTCCTTGAAGAAGTCATCGAACCGCCCCAACATGTCGTACAAGTGACTGACCGGACCTGAAGTATGTGGAAGTGATTTCCTTCTTGATCTGACTTCATCAAATGTCGAAGAAGTTTCTGAGGGATCAGTCGACGGGTCCCTTGTGGACAGTGTTGTCCTTACTGACAACTATCTCAAGCTTCTTCTTATCCTTGAAAATCTGGGAAGAGTGAATCTGGTAGTATTTGCAACTTCCACGGGTGAATTAGTTATAGATAGTGCAAAAGGTCCGTGGTTCTCATGAGACTCATCACTTCCATCAGAGGAGTACCGTAACAGTTCAAGTATTTCCTCAGTGGTCATACGATTAGCTTCATCATCATCAGACGAAGATACGTTCAATGGATACTCATCAATCTCGTCGACGCTGTCACTAGAAGACCGCAGAAATGGCAACGATGGGAACTGCCCAGTCAATGCCAGGGATGGAACAGTCATCTCTCTTGGATTCAATCTCAAACTTCTCCTCAAAGAGCTCTGTACTCGTCTTCTCACTCTGCCCCAAGTAGTAGCGCGTCGTAGCTGCTCTCTTGGAACATTGGCAAACTGCATGATTGTGGACATTGAGTGTGCTCTTGATAGCGTGAGAGTTGTGGTGTTGGAACGTGGTGCCCCTGGTGGAGAATCTGGAGGAACATCAATGGCTTCGTGTTGCTGAAGACTCGTGAGACTGAAGTCCATCAACTGGGTGGTAAACTGTATTACTTGCTGGTCGTCGTCGTCATCTTCAGCATCTTCATCTTCATCAGCTTCGACATCTTCAAGTTCTGGATGTTGCAGACCTCTGATACCAAAGAAGCGTTGTACTGATTGTCTCCATCGATGACGGTGTCGATTGGCTCGAGACACAGACGGTGCAATATGAATAGGTGTTGGTGGCCTGAGAGAGGGAGTACTTGAGATCTCATCCTCCACTATGGACCTCAATGCGGTGTCTGTGGGGAATGCACTGAGTGTGGTTGTCTTGGTGAGAGGCGCTAGTCTTGGTGGATCCGGAATGGCGTTACGCAGAGAGAGGAGTTCCACTTTGAGACGGGAGGGGAGATGGGAAAGAGAGTAGAAGTGCATTGAGGATATTAGCGAGAGCCAGAGAGCTAGCTTTAATGAAGTCATAACTCACTACAACTCATGAATGACTCCAATGGATGGATATAGAGTCGATGACGGTTGGTGAAGGGGTGAGGGTTCAGACAGTGACACAAAGCTGTATATGAAGCTGTCTGATACGAGAAAGACCTCCATCTACGGTGAATATCTTCAGAGTTCTAATTAAAAGCACAGCAATACTCAACCAGTATCCATATACAGGTAGACGTCAAAGAACGAATATTTCTCTTTTATGAGCCATTTCATAACCATGTATTCTTCAAAAAGGGTCCCTCATCGACCCCTCGGGGATCTGCCATCCCTCATACGTGTCACTAAGGGATCCGATCTACGGCACTGAAAAACCCAGACACCAGAGTTACATAAGCAGATGACCTCGGTACGCGCAACACCACTCTTTTCCCACACAACAAATATTTTTCACTTTTTTGGCGTTGCGAATGGACGCTTTCGACACACAAAATTCTTTTTTTTAAGAGCATCGAAAGCTTTACACGTAGTTGACGTCTTTTTGGCCACCAGCGCAACAGAAATTCTCTCAACTCCTCACGTCTTCCTACAGTTCATCTATTGATCCACGTAGGTCACAAATAAGGCATCTGATCCAGCAAGATTTACCCATAGTAATTGCTGGCTTTCTCCCCTTCTGTTCGACTCCACAACTCTTCACATCTCAAAAGTTACCCGAGAGGCGTAACCTCATTGCATTCCTGTCCCACCACAGAGAAAACCGTCCCTCTGTGCCAGACCAAAGACACCGAGAATATCACACATACACACACACAATGTCTACCATCTCATACGCTAACGTTGTGGCTACGGGTTCCGCAGCTGCCCCAGCATCCGCATCATCTTCCACCGCTGCTGCTGCCACAGAGCCAGTCGCTTCCTCCACTCAGGTTGACAACTCCACCACCACTACCACCACTACTAATACTGAGCCAGTGAGCACCGAGTCCACCGAGACCGCTGCGGAGAACGAGGAGCAGTCTAAGGACCAGACCTCAGCCAAGACCGCCGCTAAGGCCGAGAAGACACAGCCAAAGGTTCTTGCCCCAGCTCCTGTGCCAGAGGTGAGCGCCTGGTCATCAAGTGCCCCTTCCTCCAGATCCAACTCCAACGTTGACGAGAAGCACTGGCCATCTCCATTGGAACTCCCACAGGTTTTGCAACAGCAACAGCAGCCTGGTAAGAAGATCATCGTCTCCAAGAAGTCAACAGAAAAGTGGGTTCCTTTCAAGGCCGCTGTGATCCTCCCAACTCCAGGTAAGAAGCAGGGCGGTAACCAGAAGAGAGCACAGAAAAACAACAACAACAACAGCGGCAACAAGCAGAGTACACAGCCTTCCTCCCAGGACTCCAAGAAGAGAAAGAACAAACCACAGGAGAAGCGTGCCGCCGCCTCTTCTTCTTCTTCCTCTTCCAACGCCGCCGCTGCCCCTGTCGATGCCTCTTCTGCTCCACAACAGACACAGAAAAAGGATGCCTCCGCTACAAAACATGATGGTGAAGTGGAATCCAAGAACACTGCTGAGCAGCAGCAACAGCAACCACAGCAAAACGGCTCTTCCAACGGCCCTCAACACCAGCATCAGAACCACCACAACAACCAGCACAACCAGCAACAGCAGTACAACAGCCATCACCACCAGAACCAGGGCTTCCCTCCACAGCACACGAGACAGAATGGTTTCCCACAGCAACAACCTCAGTACTTCCAGGGTCAGTATGCTCCAAACGCCCAGCGTCCATTCCGTACCAACTACAACAACAACAACGGCAGACGTTTCAACAAGTTTAACAACAACAACAACAATGCCAACGGCTCATTCAGACACCACAACGGTGCTCCACAGTACCGTCGTAACCACCACCACAACCAGCACCCACACTTCAACCTGGAAGACGCCTTGTTCTCTCTTGGTAAGCAGGTTGAGTACTACTTCAGCGTTGAGAACTTGCTCAAGGACGTGTACTTGCGTAAGCAGATGAACGATGACGGTTGGTTGAGCATCAACATCATTGCTAACTTTTACAGAATGCAAGTGTTGAGTAACGGTGACATTTCTCTTGTCAGAAAGGCCTTGGAGAAGTTGAACGGTTCTGTGTTGGAGTTGGCCGAGTTCGAGGATGACGAGTTGAAGGTTAGAGTTAAGGAGAACCTCCAGAACTGGGTTTTGCCTGTCGAGCAGAGAGATGAGAACGGTAAGGACGGTAAGAAGCTTGTTCAGATTGTTGCCCCAAAGGCTGAAGAGGAGGAGACACCATCCGAGACTACCACTGCTGCTGCTACTGAAGCTACTGAGCCAGTTGAGAATTCTCAGGAGGAAACTGCTGAGGAGAAGACTGAGGCTTGATTATTCACCATCAACTCCATCGGGTATCATGGGAGATCATCTTAATCTTGCATCACACTCCTCCCATTCTACCTTGTCTTCAACTCCACACACTCAAAAAAGAGACATGAGACTCAGGTTCATACACCCCACCCCACACACATAGAGAGAATGAGAGGAAGACACAATAGAAAAAATTACCATCCCATATCTACTGAACATATCATCACTGCTTGTCCATATTTGCACAACCATTCACATATATCTGTCTTCCTCTCATGGGTATGTCTCATTGTCGTCCCACCACGGATTCACTTATTACGCCCCACTCATCATTTACGTTCCATTTTCTTCTTTTCTTCTATTCCACTCCCCTATTGACAATTAATCGTTGGTACAGTTGTTTACTTATATATAAAAACCATTCAAAAAGAACATCCATTACTTTTTTTTTATTCGATGGTGTATCTTCAATCCATGGATCATTCTGCTCGAGAGAACAAGTCGGTCATCTGTGTTTCGTCCTTACACATCAGCTCATGGAACGATTTGGCAAACTGATCCATTAGGGCATCATGGTTTTTGGAGTAAGCACAGGACATATACTACCTTCCGAGTCGAACACTAGTATCTTGCCCTTCAGATGATTCATCTTTTCATCCATGAACACAAGCGCTAATGATTGCCAATCGTATCCGTTTCCTTCAAACCTTTCGTCTGATCTCGTGTCAAACACGGGTAGAGTTCTGTGTACATAGGCCTTTACGTTGCTTGGCAGCTACTTTAGTGTACGTACTGGTACGTGAGTGTGGCTCTATAATACTCATGTAATTACACTTCGAGTATAGAGTTATATGAGTCATGACCCCAAAGAAAGAAGCACCTAATTTGCTCCTCTACTAACGCTATAAAGTGTTATCAGGTTAATCACCAACGC
>JAKVQR010000320.1:0-24519 GCA_030462915.1 Petasospora meyerae | reverse complement strand
AGTTTATCCCAGTATTTCCCACTACTGGAAGTTATTGAAGTTAAGAAGAACTCAACGGAACCGAACTCTTACAGATTTTGTTGTTTTTCCTCTTTAACACCACACGTAAGAATGAGTATGGTAGGGGCAACACTTTTCAAAATCAAAAAAAAAATTACCCCATACAGAACTTCATCATGAAAATCTGAGACACATTTGAACTGCAAGTTCCACTCCATTGGTGGGTGATTGGCCAGTAATAAGTGATCAACCCCACATCCAGCTCATCTGAAACCCCATTCATTTCAATCCCTGTACCCTGTAATCGAATTTCGTGCCAGTGTCGAGGCAACTGTGCACATATTGCGGCTGATATTAGGGACTAGTCTTTCTTTTCCTGGTACCTATTTGCTGCTTGCTGGTAGCATAACTGCATATAAGGGCCTACAGTTGCCCTCCTGATACAGGATTATTATCAGGCATCAGGTCAAGATGTTCTTCTGCTCAACACTGACGCTCATTGGTATGCTGTTATACCAAATTCTACCAGTGATTGCGCTGACAACTCAAGCGGTCCTTGGGCATAGCAATAACGATGACCAAGAGGGAAGACGAATTGCAGTCATTGGTGCAGGTGCTGGAGGTTCCTCATTTGCTTATTATGTCCAGAGATACACCTCGCACAGATTCAATATCACTGTGTTTGAAAGCAATGGGTATATCGGAGGAAGATCCACCACCATTGGAAACTACGCAAATGCAATGGGGAATGTGACTGATAAATCGGTCTTGGACAGTGACATTGAGCTCGGAGGTTCTATCTTTGTGGACTCAAACTACATCATGGTGAACGCTGTTGAGGAATTTGGCCTGGAGCTTGTTGAGGGTGACCCTATATCTGATAATCCAGACAAGTTTGTTGGATCAATGGGTATCTGGGATGGGTCCAGTTTCCTACTCTGGACTGAAGGAACTTCTATCTGGAAGTCCATCTTGAACAATCTGAAGCTGTTGATCCGTTACAACATCACTGCTTTAAAGATGACCATTGACCTTCAGAAAGTGCTGAACTCCTTTCTCAACGCATTCTACGACACTTCGTTCCCATTCAAGCTTGTCACCGTAGTTCAAGATGCTGGTCTTATCCCTTATGTCAGTACCTGGGCAAGAAGCTTCATGACCAACGCGGGATACTCTACTACTTTCATGGATGAACTGGCCGAAGCTGCTACAAGAGTCAACTACCGCTCCAATCTCGATGATATCCACGGTATGGGTGGTTACATCAGTCTGGCAGCTACTGGGAGTAAGTCTGTGAAGGGAGGAAACTGGAAGGTCTTTGAACAGTTCCTAGACTACTCAGAGGCTGATATTCTTCTGAACACACAGGTGACAAAGATCGCCCTTACAACTGAGAGTCTGTGGTAGGTTCAGTACAACAACGGGGACACTGCTACGTTTGATCAGGTTGTCATTGCTGCCCCTTTCCAGCTTACAGGCATTGATGTTGTCGGGTTCGACATGAGTGTGCTCAAGCCTGTGGAGTACCGCAAGTTATATGCCAGCTACATCCAGACTAGCAGTGATCACTTGGTTGATCACAAACAATTTGGCTCTAAAGGCGGTCCTAATAGTTTGCTAACATCCAGTGGTAATGATCCTGCCTTATTCAGTTGCAATATTGTGTCATATGATGCCGAGAATGATATCGTCACCTACAAAGTCTTCAGTGAGGAGGGGATTGACTAGGAGTTCTTGCTGAAGCAACTCTTTCAAGACACTAAGGGAGTGGAGATCTGGTTCCAGAAGGAGTGGATGCCCTACCCGCATCTACAACCCACCACTGAGTTTGACGAGTTCAACTTGACTAAGGGGTTGTGGTATCTGAACGGTATGGAGAGGTTCGCCAGTACTATGGAAACCAGTGCGTTGGCCGGTGCTGCTGTCGCTGGACACATCGCAGACGGCTGGAACACAGAGCCCATTGTTGTGCCTTGATCAAGCGGATTAATGTTTATTAATTCAAGTTAGTTCGACACGGGGTGTGATCGAAACAAGGTCTGTATAAACCCCTTCTGACCAGTGACACATGCTGTAGAAATGCAGAAACGCACCCCTTCCCGATGATAGAAACCGATCGAACATTTCGACTTGACCTTGTCTGCCCGCACATCTAGAGCAAATGATTTTTTATCAACCCGGTTGAGTAGCAAAGGGTCCACTCATAGTGTGAGTCGTGACTCGTTGATAGCAGATCTGGTTATCTCCGAGTTGAGATACCAAACAAACAGCTTGCAGCTCGAACTTTAGTGTCCCGGAGTTACTGCTTCCAGATCTATCGGAGCTGTTTGGTGATAACACTGACCAATCGCGTGTCCGACGTGCGCATACCGATCTTTTCTCCCAGTTTATTTTCCCATCGCGCACTGATAAGACGCTGGCTGGCAGATGAGAGCTGTAAGTGGTGACTCGGAAATAGAGATTTGGTATGTTGGTCACTTGGTGGGAGAACTCAGAAGCCCCGTTGATGGCTCACTCGGTAATCAGATAGAGCCAAAGTCTCGAAGGAATAGGAAAGAGAAGTCCCATCAATTGAGTCCACAAGCAATCTAGTGTCCTTTCACATCTGTCATCGGAGGTCACAAGTCTTGTCGTTCGCAACCACCTACCCCAGCAACACGATGAGGCGCGCACTCTAGGCGGGCGATAACACAGCATCGTACGTACGGGCCCATAACATGCATCCCACCAAAAACACAGATGCGGTAGTACGTCGACCGGCCTCCCCTGTTTGGACCAATAACAACACAACGATACGTCTACTACGTGTGTGTCATCGGCCCACCGCTTCACCTACTCTCCCCAAATTGCGTCACTTGCAAATTCCCACGGCCAAAAGTGTAATCAAATCTGCGCTAATCTATACGCATGCGGGACATGTAAATCCGTGACTACCCTTGACACTTGAGTCAAAATTATATAAATATCCGTATCTGCCCAACTTCGCATTCTCCGTTGGGTGTCACATACAACGTAGATCTTGTTTCTCCTTCCAAACAGCACATCCTCATCATCAACAATGTCTGACGTTGCTGACCCTGAAGTTACTGGTCTCACCGGTGTTGGTACCGGTGGTGACTCCCTCACAGTCGATTTCAACCAACAGTTCGAGCTCGCTAACATGGCTTGGATTGGTGTTGCCGCCATTCTCGTCTGGATTATGGTTCCAGGTATTGGTCTCCTCTACTCTGGTCTCTCCAGAAAGAAGCACGCCCTTTCCTTGCTGTGGGCTTCCATGATGGCCGTTTCCCTCATTACCTTCCAGTGGTTCTTCTGGGGTTACTCTCTTGTTTTCTCCCACAATGTCTACGGTTCCTTCCTCGGTTCTCTCCAGTTCATTGGTTTGAGAAACGTTCTTGGTGCTCCATCTCCAGTCCCAACCGTTCCAGACACTGTGTTCTGCTTCTTCCAGGGTATGTTCGCCTGTGTCACCGGTTGTTTGATGGTTGGTGGTGCCTGCGAAAGAGCCAGATTGGGTCCAATGATGGTCTTCCTCTTCATCTGGGTTACCATTGTCTACTGCCCAGCCGCCTGCTGGACCTGGAACGGTGAAGGCTGGTTGTTCAAGCTCGGTGGTTTGGACTACGCCGGTGGTGGTCCAGTCCACATCACCTCTGGTCACGGTGCCCTCATCTACGCCCTGGTCCTTGGTAAGAGAAACGACCCAGTTGCCGGTAAGGGTTTGCCAAAGTACAAGCCACACTCCGTCACCTCCGTCGTTCTCGGTACCGTCTTCCTCTGGTTCGGTTGGTTCGGTTTCAACGGTGGTTCTGCCGGTACTACTACCATCAGAGCTTGGTTCTCTAACATCAACACCAACGTTGCTGCTGCCACTGGTGCCTTGACCTGGATGTTCGTCGACTACTTCAGATCCGGTGGTAGATGGACCACTGTTGGTCTCTGTTCTGGTGCTATTTCCGGTCTTGTGGGTATCACCCCGGCTGCTGGTTTCGTCCCAATCTGGGCCTCTTTCATCATTGGTGCTGTCACTGCCATTGGTTGTAACTTCGCCGTTGACGTCAAGAACCTCATTGGAATTGATGACGGTTTGGATGTCTGGGCCTTGCACGGTGTTGGTGGTTCCATCGGTTGTGTTTTGACGGGTATCTTCGCTGCCGACTACGTTACTGCTCTTGACGGTACTGTCATTGACGGTGGTTGGATCAACCACAACTACGTCCAGGTTGGTTACCAGCTTGCCGGTATGATGGCCATCATTGGTTGGACTTGTGTTGTCACTGCCATCTTGTTGCTTGTCATGGACAGAATTCCATTCCTCAGACTCAGATTGAGACCAGAAGAGGAGGAGCTTGGTACCGACAAGGTCCAGATTGGTGAGTTCACTTACGAAGAGGAGATGGTTTACATTCCAGAACCAGTCAGATCCAACGCCTCTAAGATGCCACCAGCTGAGCCAGCTTTGATTGACGACAAGATCAACAACACTGATGGCACTTCCATTGAGAAGAAGACCGAGGAGGCTTGATCGTTTGTCATGAGTAATGAGTACTGTGTACCTATACCCCCGCTTCACTTCCCATACGTTTGTCACGACCTTGATGTCAATTTCAAAAAGCGACTGTTCGTCCTTCAATTTAATAATAACTAATACTTTCGAAGTTGCAGATCTGTAGTTCTAGCTGTATTTGCATAGCATGGTCGTTATCGCTGCGCACGTGAAGTTACGTGATGTACATCTGTTGCCATTGTTGACGCTCCGCCGGTAGGGTGACTGGTCGTTCTTAACTCCAATGGCTTTAATAAATGGGATATGTCCCTCAATTACGCTTAGATTCGTCATTCTTGAGAAGCACCTGTTTCCATTGGATATATTCCAGATTGAAAGCCCCTAAAAGACACCATCTATGATCTGACCTCATATTCTCACTCTTTGAGCCACAGTTGGTCTTTCCATGGTGGTTCGATTTGCGCCCGAACGTTGTACCGACAACGGTTGATGAATTATTGAGAGATGCAGCGACTCCGGTACCGCTTGACTCTTCACATACACCGCAGAGTGCTCTTATCTCCAAATCAATTTTCTTTCGTCTCTCTTCTCTTTCACGATGTCAGAAAGTAAAGAATCCACTCAATCAAGACCCAAGATGTCTATTAAAACAGTCGCCGTTATTGGAGGCGGTCCCTGTGGTGCCGGCTTGACAAGAGCACTCAAGGCAGAAGGTGCCTTCTCCAAGATCTAGGTCTTCGAACGTCGTCATAAGCTCGGTGGTCTATGGAACTACACTGGGTCCAAAGTCGAAGTCACACCGAACACTCCAGTACCTTGTGTTGATCCCAACAGAAAGATTCCTAAGGTCAATGTTGGCGGTCAGAGGTTCTATGAGTCTCCTGTTTACAAATATCTCGATGCCAATGTTCCTAAAGATTTGATGGCCTACAAGGACTTCCCGTTCCCTAAAGATACTCCTCTATTTCCACTGCAAGAGCAGATTCTCGCATACATTGAGTCATACTCCAAGCATATTGAGGACCACGTCAGATTCAACACGGAGGTTACATCAGTACGCTGGTTGACCGATGAAAAGCAATGGGAAGTTGTCTCCACGGATGTCGATGCCTCAGAGAGATCTTCATCGTCGCCTACAGTGGAGAAGTACGATGCAGTTGCCGTTGCAGTGGGATCGTATGACCTACCATTCATACCCGATGTTCCAGGTATCAAACAATGGAACGAGAAGCATCCTGGTACAATCATTCACGCCAAGTCATACGACCAACCAACCCAGTTTGCACATGCCAGAAACATTCTCGTTGTAGGGAACTCCGCTTCGGGTGCTGATATCGCCTACCAACTTGCTACAACACTGGACAAAGTGGTCTACAAGTCTGTGCGTTCTGTCAACACGCTACCTGCTGGGAGTGATGAGCGTATCCAGGATGTGGGTGACCTTGTGAAGTTTGATGCTGATACCCGTACCGTATACTTCAACGATGGCAAGTCAATTACGGATGTGGACTCCGTGATCTTCTGTACCGGCTACTTGAAGTCAATGCCATTCATGCACACAGATCCACCTCTCGTCACTGATGGCCAGAAAGTACACGGACTCTATAGACATCTGCTGTGGTACCACAATCCTACACTTGCCGTTGTTGGTTTGCCCAAGTTTGTCCTGCCTACAAGACTCTCGGAGACACAAGGTTGTTGGTTGGCCCGTGTTTGGAGTGGTAGACTGCCTGTTCCAGACTACGAGGTGATGAAGGCAGAGTCAGAGAGTTACGAGGGACCTGAACGTGTGCATCACAACTTGCAGTACCCATTGGACGTTCAGTACAAGAACACGCTTTACGAGGAGTGTGCCTCTGTGGAAGGGGACTACGGTTACGAGGCCGTGTTCTGGGATAAGGAGCAGTGTCGGATCCGTGCGAACATCAAGCCGCTGAAGGAGGCATATATTAAGTACAAAAAAGATAGCGGTAAACTGGCACATTCCATCTAGGAGTTGGAGGATGCTGGCTACTTCAAGTGGGAGGTGGAGGTATGATGTATGATCGTGTATAGGGAGTTACTAGACAAACAATAGACTAATCTAGATAGCTATATAGTATAGACTCTAGACTCTAGAGCCTTCTGAGGTTAATCCTAGTTCTCGTAAACCCACAACCATGACCCCACGCTATGTTGAAGAAGGGGTAGTTGTGTGCCTTCGCCTTGCTAAAAGACCCCCTGTGGAGATACTAGACGGAGTGCGCAAAGCGATGCGAGGCCGATAATTCGCGAAAAGCAAATCCATACGTAACGAGCGCGAAGAAATTTTCGTCTATGGAACGCGCTTCCACACGTTTCCACGACAACGGAAGCGAAAATAAAAACACATCATAGCAGCAGCCAGCCATTAATTTTGAAAGGAAACTACCACGGAAACTCAGCAGAGAAGCATAAAACGAAGAGTCGCCGACAGTTCTCCTTAGCCGCTCCACGCTAGTGAATCACATCACAGAATTACCCTCTAGCTCTTACCCTTACTACCTACACTTACCCGTTGCAGTTGTTCTTCGTCCTTCTATCACATAGACACAACAAGAGCGTGCCTGTTTCCAGATATAAAGGTACTATAACCACCACCACAAGAGGCTCGTCTCAATTCCAAAGAGGAAGGTTCACAGCGAATACTGCTTCTCTTGCTAAACTCAACACATTCTTCCCCAAGACACAGAACTAATCCCACCAGAGCAGTATTATCGCAAGACCCTTGCTAGCCGAACTTACTACACCATCACCATGGGAATCACAGATACAGCTCAACACACCAGTCCACAGCAAAATCCCACCTCGGAGATTCCTGAACCAACCAAGCTCTCACCAGGTACTCCGAAGAGTCAACATCGCTCTACGAATGACACCCCAATCACACCGCCACAGCACCATGACAACGAGTCCTCTCAGCGGTTACCGAACAGCTACCGCTCGCCAGAGGGCTATACACACTCTAATGTGGCGTCTCTCCCTCCAGTGACGCCTTCGTCACATCGCAAGTTTGACCCCAGTAAGATCAGCTTGAGTAACGTACCGCAGACCCCATCTGTCAACCTCCATGCCCCTGCAGGTACTGCCGCAACACACGGCACTCCACTCAAGTCACCCTCGCAGATGAAAGATGAAGACGATGATTAGCCTCCTATCAGATAGTTGACCTCAAAGCTCAAGACGAGGCTAAACTACGCTTATGTGAAGTACACAAACGGGTGGACTAACTAGAGCCTGGATGAATTGGAGAAAACGGTTTCTGCACCTAAAGAAGAGTCATCGCCCTTCCATGCAACCCTCTTGAAATCACCTTCCAAAGTCACAAAGCCAACATCAACGGTACGGTCCCCTATCCGTAACGCACAAAGACTATCAAGAGACCTTTCGGGTATTGCTAACGGTTCCGCTAATGAGGCCTTTAGGAACGCCATGGCTAAGAGTCGCAACTCACCACACAAATCACAGATTACACAGAGTCCTACACGGCTGCACATGAACCGTCCACCACCATTGACAATTGATAGTACTTGGGGTAAACAGTCCCCTATCAAAGACGGTACAAGATCTCCTGAGGCGGAAGCCATTGAGACGCTCATGTCTCTCTCATCCCCATAGCCTTTCAAGAACAAGGCAAGACTATCAAGATCCAACCTTCCGAAACAGCGACTATCCTTTGGACAGCCACATGGAGTCACCGGTGTACCTAAGAAAGTCAGTCAATAGATGGATGAGAGTGCTATTGCCACGGAGAGTGATACCGAATACGAAGGAACCGATGGAGACGCTGATGCCGAGGACAATGGGAGAGACGCATCGATACCTGTACGTGGAACAAACATGGACGGTGATGAGACAGCCAGTGAACACGAAGATTGAATATTTGTACAGTTTTATGAAGTAATGCGCCCTTTTATCTACCTAAAGAGATCTTGTAGTAACTATATCTTTTGTACCGAGGTCGATCTCCACACTTCCTCGCTAGCAGTACTTTCACGCGGTAATTTTTGCCTGGCCACGAACCACGCACAGACTGTGGAAGGAGGGGTCGATCAGCTCCAAATTTTAGTCAAATACTCCGCACTTGTCTTGTGGAGACAAATCTACACCCTGCCACCTGGAGTATATAAGACCACCATGTCTCCCATCATCCATGCTCTTGGTTTATGTCACATATGAGCTCATCAATCCAGCTGAACCACCAGATACAGCACTGCGAATCGGTACCAGTGAGCAATGACAACCAACATGTACGACAAATATACCAAAGTCGTGGAAGCAGAGTTCCCAAGACTCACAATGCACTCCACAATTCCCACGGGTGCTCCACTCGCAGTGGTGTTTCACCATTATCGATTACAGAAGAACATAATATTTCACAAGCGTAAGAAAGTCAACCTCTTCTTCCTCAGTGGCACAGGAATGACAAAGAGCATCTGGCAGTACCACATTGAGAAACTCTTCCAGTACTCAGAGGACAACGCTGAGAAACTCCCTTGGCAGCTTGTGAATTGTGTTGCTCTTGACCTGGTGCATCACGGTGATTCTGCTGTTGAGAACGATGGTGTGCTGGGATGGGAGTTTGATTGGCGAGAAGGTGCCCATGACTTGATCCAAGTGGCTAAGTCACTGCGACTCACTGGTGAAAACATCTGTGTGGGACACTCTATTGGTGGCTTCTAGGCAATCTACTCCACTCTGATCTCTCCGAGAATGTTCCAATGTGTCGTTTCCATTGAACCAGTGATCCATTGTTCGCCTGAATCTAGCAAACTTTTTGAAAAGAAGATATTGCCAGCACTTGCAAGAGCCATTCAGACCGAATTTAAGAATGAGAAGGAGTACGAGACCTATATGCGAACCAAGAGTTTCTACCGCAAGTTCAACAAGAGGATTCTGGATGACTTCATCAAGAGTGAGAAGCTCGTCTTGAAGGATGGAAGGGTACGTGCCAAAACTTCCAAAGAGATTCAGTTGATTTGTTACCATGCCGGTATAAGGGAGTTCCCCCGTGGGTTGGGCTACATCAAGTCGTCTGAATGTCCAATAGTGTTGGTCATGGGTGATGCAGCAACTTGGACACCAGATTTGGACGTTCAGGAGATCAAGAACACTATCCATAAGGGCGAATGTGTCGATATCCCAGGTGGAGAACATTTGCTGAACTGTGAAAAACCAGATGAAACTGTGGATGTGATCATAAAAAGCATAGGGAAGTACACGGGTAAGAACGAGACTGGGCCAGAGATGAGGAGCCAGTTGGATGACTAGAAGTACAAAGAGATCTTCCAGGAGAATTTCAAAGCAATCTCAAAAGCATTCGCTGATACCAAAGGCAAGCTGTAAGATGCTTGAGCGGTATATGTTGCCAAGATACGTATCCTTCAACGGTATCATATCTAGCAGAGTGTAGTGGTAACGAAAGCTTATCATCATGTGTCCCTTACCAGTAGTCCTTTTTTTTTCTTTTTTCCCTGAATCCTGATCCCTGGAAAATTTCGAGAAAAGAAAAAAAAGAAAATTTTATGTCAAAACGCTCATCGCCCATACTAGATCCACTCCTTTATCTCTTGATTTCCCTATCATCGACCGTTATTTATTGTCACGTAAACCACAACAATGGCTTCTCAGGACGTTATTTTGGGACTTGTTGCCGACTACTTGGACCGTCAGGGTCTTTCCGATGTTGTTGGAAAGTTGAAGAAGGCTGCAGAGAAGAAAGACTTGACAATTGGTGAAGCCAAGGGTAAGCTGGAAGACCTCGTCAAGATTGAAGAGTCCGCCGAGGAATCCTCCTCTGACTCTGATGACAGCTCTTCTTCTTCCTCTTCAGACTCTGAGTCTGACTCTTCCTCCTCCGACAGTGACAGTGACAGTGACAGTGGCTCCGAATCTGACACCGAGTCCTCTGACGATGAGGATGAGAAGAAGGAGGAAGAGAAGAAGGATTCTTCCGACTCTGGCTCTGACTCTTCTGATTCTGATTCTGGCTCAAGCTCAGACTCATCATCATCCTCTTCCTCTGACTCCGAGTCTTCTTCTTCCGACTCCGAATCTGATTCTGACTCCTCATCTTCTTCTGACAGTGAGTCCTCTGATTCCAGCTCCAACTCCAGCTCCGATTCAGACTCTTCTTCATCTTCATCTTCATCTTCATCATCCTCTTCTTCTTCCTCATCTGACAGTGATTCTTCCGATTCAGACTCTGACTCTGACTCTGATAACGAGAAGAAGGAACAGACGAAGAACGAAAAGAAGAGAGCTCGTTCCGACTCCGACTCTGACAGCTCTTCCTCTTCCTCAGACTCTGACAACTCAAGCTCTGAGGATGATAAGAAGGAAAAGAAGTCCAACAAGAAACAGAAAGTCGAGGAGTCTACACCATCATCTGAAAACTCCACCAAGACCGAGTCCGTCGTCTCCACATCCACATCTCCAATCCCAGCTGGAACCGATGAGATCTTGCCAGGCCAGCGCAAGCACTTCTCCAGAATTGACAGAACCAAGATCTCATTCGAGGCACCAGACCTTACAGACAACACATACAAGGGTGCAGCTGGTACATGGGGTGAGAAGGCTAATGAGAAGCTCTCCCAGGTGAGAGGTAAGGACTTCACCAAGGGTAAGAACAAAATGAAAAGGGGCTCTTACAGAGGAGGCTCTATTACACTCGCTTCTGGCTCTTACAAGTTCCAGGACTGAATATTTCCATGTATAGAAGCAATTGACGAAACTAATGTTAGAGAAGAGAGTTGAGGTTTGATGTAAAAAAAGAAAAAAAAAGCCCGCGATTACCGGGGGAATAAATTGAAATGAAATCAATCAGTACAGTAACTCTACTTGAACTTTGCCACTGAATAACATCACCCAGAAAGCAGCTCTTCTGGCATCTCCATTGACTTCTCAATCAGATCAGCTGGATAAAGCGCATTTTCAGGAACGCCACCAGCAAAATCCACACACAAGATGTCAATCAGAGACGATTTTTTCGGAGATGAAGAGGACTTCTCAGACAACTCCATCAACACCAGTTTCTCAGAGGCAGAGGAAGTTCCAGAGGATGAAGACTCCGAGTATGGTTCATCAAGCAAGAGAACCCGTGTCAGCAGAGGACCACGTGCTAAGCGTGTAGAGAAGAACCGTGATGACCCGGCTGCGTTCGATCCAATGGCCGACATCCCAGCAGATTACGTCCCGGATGTTGTCTCCAAGATGTTTCATAGAAACGACTTCTCATACCTCAAACTGAAACCAGACCACGCTTCAAGACCTATTTGGATCTCACCGAGTGATGGAAGAATCATTTTGGAGAGTTTTTCACCTTTGGCGGAACAGGCTCAGGACTTCCTTGTCACCATCGCCGAACCAATCTCAAGGCCCAGTCACATTCACGAGTACAGAATCACAGCATACTCACTATACGCCGCAGTTTCCGTTGGATTAGAAACTGATGATATCATCTCTGTGCTGAACCGATTGTCGAAAGTGCCCGTTGCTCCATCGATTGTGAACTTCATCAAGAGCGCCACTGTCTCGTATGGTAAAGTGAAGCTCGTCCTAAAACACAACAGATACTTTGTGGAAAGTTCACAAGCTGACATCTTACAAATGCTTTTGAAAGATCCTGTTATCGGAAAACTCAGAATCGATAGTGGTTCCACAGTGACGAACTCGAGTGGGTTGAACGTTGAGAGGGCACCAACTCAGGGCGACCTTGTGATTCCGGGAACGAAGACCGCTACAGGACAGCCAGTGAATCCGCAGAACTCCGTCGAAGATATCTATGCCTCAGTGGTTGGTCAGTCAGGTGACAACGAAGAAGATGAAGACGATGACAACTTCGATGCTGTTCACGCCTTTGAGATCTCCAACGACTCTGTGGAGATTGTGAAAAAGAGATGTCAGGAGATTGACTACCCAGTGCTGGAAGAGTACGATTTCAGAAATGACCAGAGAAACCCTGATCTAGACATCGATCTCAAACCATCAACACAGATTAGACCGTACCAGGAGAAGTCTCTCAGTAAGATGTTCGGTAATGGACGTGCCAGATCAGGTATCATCGTTCTCCCATGTGGTGCCGGTAAGACGCTTGTTGGTATCACAGCTGCCTGTACCATCCGAAAGTCTGTCATTGTGCTATGTACTTCGTCTGTGTCTGTGATGCAGTGGAGACAACAATTTTTGCAGTGGTGCACTATCCAGCCAGAGAACGTTGCCGTGTTCACATCGGACAACAAGGAGATGTTCAGAAGTGAAGCCGGTTTGGTTGTGTCGACGTACTCGATGGTGGCAAACACGAGAAATAGATCCCACGACTCCCAGAAAGTCATGGACTTCCTCACTTCTAGAGAATGGGGTTTCATCATCCTAGACGAGGTGCACGTCGTACCAGCTGCCATGTTCAGAAGAGTTGTCACCACCATCGCTGCTCACGCCAAACTTGGACTCACAGCTACGCTTGTCAGAGAAGACGACAAAATCAGTGATTTGAATTTCCTGATTGGTCCTAAGTTGTATGAGGCCAACTGGATGGATCTCGCACAGAAGGGACACATCGCCAACGTTCAGTGTGCGGAGGTGTGGTGTCCTATGACCTCAGAGTTCTACCAAGAATACCTCCGTGAAAGCGCAAGAAAGAGAATGCTGCTTTACATCATGAACCCTACAAAGTTCCAGGCGTGCCAGTTCCTCATTCACTACCATGAGAAGCGTGGTGACAAGATCATCGTGTTTGCCGATAACGTGTATGCCTTGCAAGAGTACGCCTTGAAGCTCGGAAAGCCATTCATATACGGAGGTACACCTCAGCAGGAACGTATGAACATTCTGCAGAACTTCCAGTACAACGACCAGGTGAACACAATCTTCCTCTCCAAGGTTGGTGACACATCTATCGACTTACCAGAAGCCACATGCCTGATCCAAATCTCCTCACACTACGGTTCTCGTCGTCAAGAGGCACAACGTCTGGGTAGAATTCTGAGAGCTAAGAGAAGAAATGATGAAGGTTTTAATGCTTTCTTCTACTCGCTTGTTTCGAAGGACACACAGGAGATGTACTACTCGACAAAGAGATAGGCCTTTTTGGTGGACCAAGGTTACGCTTTCAAGGTCATCACTCACCTCAACGGTATGGAGAACCTGCCCGATCTTGCTTATGCGTCTGCTAAAGAGAGACGTGAACTGCTTCAGGAGGTGTTGTTGAAAAATGAGGATGCTGCCGGTTTGGAAGTGGGTGACGATGCAGACAATTCTGTGGGCCGTGGAAGCAATGTTGTCAAGCGTGCTCATAGTGGCGATAAGAAGAGAGTCAAAGCACAGAGAACTGCTGGCTCGTTGGCAAGTTTGGCTGGTGGTGAAGATATGGCATATGTTGAGTACTCCTCCAATAAGAACAAGGAGCTGAAGGAGCACCATCCTCTAATTCAGAAGATGTACTACAAGAAAGGCGCTAAGAAATGAATGAACGGAACGATTTTGATTTGCTTTGTACAATGTCGTAGCACATCACTTCTTTATACATCGGTCTCTTCTTTCTCCTTCTCCAGTTCATCAAGTACCAAGTTTTCAAGGTCTTCCAACGAGCCCTGAACATTCAACTTCATCGTAATCACAGTGTCCATCATTTTCTCGGCCTTGGAGTGTAGTATCTCACGCTCCTGTTTGATTTGGCTGGCGAGTTTCTTGTACTCCATGTCCACAGTCTTAGACTGCTGCTCCAGTAAGTGGCGTCTCTGTTTAGTGTCCTCTTGCATCTGTTTCAGTTCACTCTCAATTCTTTCCACCTCTGCGTGATAGCTTGTGGCATCTCTTGTCATGGTCTCGTATAAGTCTTCGTAATCCAATTTCAATGACGACAATCTGGCCTCCAATGACTCTACATGTTCTGCCTTCTCGTTTATCGTCTCCATCAGTGAGTCGAGTTTCTCTTGCATGCTTATGCTCTCGTCCTGTGCTCGGTGGATACGGTCACTTATGTCAACTTTCAACTTCTGCAAATTGATCAGTATGTTGTTCTTGATATCTTGGCCATCTAGAATGGCGTCCGCTCGTAGACCGAGCTTTTCCTCATTCAGTAGGTCATCCAGACGAACAATGAACTTCGAAGCGTCAATATCCGGAGACGATGTGGCAATGTTGTAAACGTTGAAGTTGTATTCCTTCAAAGTGTTGGAGAGATCTTCATGTGCATGTTGTGCCTCCAATTCTTTCGAATGCACCACTCTGGAGATATCGTCCAATCTCGTATTAACAGAATCAATGGCCTTCGAAACACGATCTCTTTCGTTGTTCATGCGGTCAATGTCTTTCGGTGTGAGACCCTGTTCTGAGATTTGTTTCTGTATGCGTTGCTTTTCACTCTCCGTTTGTGCCAACTCACGTTCAGAGTTCACCATCTCCTACTTGATTTGTTCCAAGACAACACCCCATTTGGTCTTTCTGTTCTCCATCGACTCGATGTAGGCTTTGAACTTGAACAAATCACTATCAAGAGCCTCGGCTTTCTTTTCAATTGAGTTAAGGGATTCAGACTCGATGAGTAACTTCTGGTATGTAGACTTCAACTCGGCGTTTTCCTTCTCCAACTCTTCTGTTTGCTTCACGATATCCTCTGTGTAGGACTCATATTCAGCCTCCATCTCCCCAAAGAACTGACTGTAGTCATCAATGTTGTTGAGAAAAGCATTGTACGACTTCACGATATAGTTCACAAAGATCTTCTCTTGTTCAAGTTCACTGATCTCCACTTCGTCTTGGGCCTCCGCTGGGATCTCGGAGAAGTTCGTAATGAGCTCTATCTGTTCCACCAATTGGCACATCCAATGAAGTATACCAAGAAATACTGGCCAACTTTGGCCACCAACAGCAGAAATCTGGGACTTGTTGATGGACTCCAAGAACGGATACTTGACGTTTCGTAGCACGTAGTAGACCTCGTGTTCAATACTCTTGGTGAATGTGTAACCTGGATCAATCTTCTTGTACAAAAACTGGAAGATGAGAACGAAGTCCTTCTGTGTTGGATTCTTGAGTGTCTTAGCGGTGAGTGGGTGCTTCATCTCCTACTCAAAGTTATGGTTCACCAAGAAGTCAAAGACGGTCTTCTGCATCAAAAGTTGGAAGGACTTATCTCTGATCGGACGTGTGTCCTTACCTTGTGAGAGAGTCAACCCACCAAGTCCAAACGATGAAGCTCTGTGTGTAGGACGAGATACGCTGTTTGTTGTTGTGGACAAGCTCTTTCTTGTTGCACTTCTCAGAGCGCTCTGCTGGACCATTTCGCTTAGTCCAACTGCGGAAGCTCTCTTTTGTGAAATGGCGTTTGTTCTTGGGGCTCCAATGAGAGATTGTCTCGCCGACAGACGCTTGGAGTTTCTTTTCATGGTAGATGATAGTTGCGGGATATGTGTACCGCCGTGAAGCTAGTTGAGATCCATTTGGGAGAGTGGTTGGGCGATATCGCCTCTATGTCTTTTGAAGTGGTTCTCCTGGGACATACGCGTGTTCTGGGTGTGATCTCTCCAGCTGTTCTGGGTCGCTGTGAAGATCTGACAGAGTATGGTGTAGGAAATGGGCGCGTTGATTGATACCAAGATCGATTTGTTTACGTTGTATTCAGTGAAGTTCATAATAAGCTCCCGGCTGTTTTGATCATTGATGTTTTGATTTTCACACCGATTTCGCGTAAGGAGTGGCTCTCGTTACCATGACAACCAGAACCGTAGATAGGAGACCATCTGATTATGGAGCTGGAGATCTAGATAAAGAAAGAAGAAAATTAGGTTGTTGTGGATGAGTCATGACAAGGCATATTTCTCTTACCCAATACATCATTTGATACTTCAAGTTTACCTCGCTCTTGTCGAAAACACGTACCGACATCTATCATCAGAAGGTTGTCGGCTACTGCAGTGCAGTGCTCATCGCGAGATTGGAGACCACCATCGACGAGCTGAGAACCTTAAATCGAAACTTCTCAATGAAACCATCGCAGCTCCATCTTGTTTGTGGCTAGGCAGACACAGAAACTGTTAACTTCATCTACTAATTCAAAGCAAAATGAGGGCTGTCATTCAAAAAGTCAAACAAGCCTCAGTCACGGTGGATTCTCAGGTGGTCTCGTCGTAAGTGGACTTTGATGGGTATCAAATGTTGGGCGCTATTGAGTATTTTTTTTACTGACAAGCTAAATAGTATTCAGAAGGGACTTTTACTCCTTGTTGGAATTTCAACAGACGACACAGAAGCTGATGTTGAAAAGCTGGCATCCAAGATCATCAAGATGAGAATTTTCGAAGACGAGGCTAAGACAAATCTCTGGAAGAGAACTGTTAAGGATGCTAACGCTCAAATTCTTTCGGGTAAGTGACATCTCTCCTACTCATCCACAATCAGTGTACTAACAGTTCCCCTGTTCAGTCTCCCAGTTCACTCTCATGGCCACTACCAAGAAGGGAACCAAGCCAGATCTCCACAAGGCCGCTAAAGGTAAGTTTCTTGTTCATGCAGTGCCAATCAGATAATTCGACTAGACTACTAACAAAGTACATATCTACAGGACCTCAAGCAAAGCCACTTTACGACAGCTTCCTTGCGAAGCTGAGAGCAGAGCTTGGTGAAGAGAACGTGAAGGATGGTGTCTTCGGTGCAATGATGGATGTGGCGCTGGTAAATGACGGACCAGTCACAATCACGATAGATACTGAAGATTGATTTGTATGCACCTGATCATGATCAGTGGTTTTTGGATTGATTTGTACACTATTCTGTAACTATAATGTACTTGTAATCGTTCTTATCTTATGATTCTTTTCAAAGCTTACTACGATGGTCTCGTATGGCTCCGGACTTGGGAGTCGAGGGCCATCGAAAATTGCTTTTTCTCCCGCGAATCCGTATGGCGATGATTTAATGTTACCGGGGCAACAGCGCGATGAGATAAATTTTTCAGGCACTTCCCTTAAAAAAAATTCACTGGGGATGTACTTGTCTCATCTCACACACAGTATGGAGAATTCGAGCACATCAAGGCCATCTATCCTTATACACCCAATACCAAGATACTCACACAATGGCTAAGTCATCAAAACAAGATAAGAAGGCTGCTGCTGCCCCAGCCAAGTCCGCTGACAAGAAGGTCACCAAGCCATCTAAGAAGGAGTCCAAGAAGGACGCTAAGAAGGCCGAGGCCGCTTTGAAGGAGGCTGAGAAGAAGAGAGCTGAGGAGGAAGCTGCTAAGTCCTCTTCTGATTCTTCCGACTCTGAATCTGACTCTTCTGACTCTTCTGAGTCTGATTCTTCTGATTCTGAGTCCTCTGACTCTTCTGACTCTTCCGACTCTGATTCTTCTGACTCTGAGTCCGACTCTTCCGATGACGAAGAGGAGGAGAAGAAGGAAGAGAAGAAGGAATCCTCTTCTGAGACCGAGTCTTCCTCTGACTCTGACTCTGATTCTTCCGATGAGGAAGAAGAGAAGAAGGAGGAGAAGAAGGAGGAGTCTTCTGATTCTTCTGATTCTTCTGACTCTGAGTCCTCTGATTCCGACTCCGACTCTGACTCTGACTCTGACTCTTCCGACGACGAGAAGGAGGACAAGAAGGAGGACAAGAAGGATTCTTCTGATTCCCAATCTTCTGATTCCTCTGACTCTTCTGACTCCGACTCTGACTCTTCCGATGAGGAGGAGGAAGAGAAGAAGGTTGAGGAGCCAAAGAAGCGTAAGGCTGATGAGGAGGATGCTGCTCCAGCTAAGAAGCAGAAGACCAACGAAGAGCCAGCTACTTTGTTCGTTGGTAGATTGTCCTGGAACATTGACGATGAGTGGTTGAAGAGTGAGTTCGAGCCACTTGGAGGTGTCATCGGTGCCAGAGTCATCATGGAGAGAGCCACTGGTAAGTCCAGAGGTTACGGTTACGTTGACTTCGAGTCCAAGTCTGCTGCTGAGAAGGCTTTGAAGGAGTACTAGGGTCGTGAGATTGACGGTAGACCAATCAACTTGGATATGTCTACTTCCAAGCCAGCTGCTCCAACCAACAGAAACGCTGACAGAGCTAACAAGTTCGGTGACACTCCATCCGAGCCATCTGACACTTTGTTCCTTGGTAACTTGTCCTTCCAGTGTGACAGAGACACTTTGTTCCAGACTTTCGGTGAGTACGGTTCTGTTATCTCCGTGAGAATCCCAACCCACCCAGAGACAGAACAGCCAAAGGGTTTCGGTTACGTGCAGTTCTCCTCCATCGATGAGGCCAAGGCTGCTCACGCTGCTTTGAACGGTGAGTACATTGCCGGTAGACCAGTGCGTCTTGACTTCTCTGCCCCAAGAGACCCATCCCAGAGAAAGTCCTTCGGTGGTGACAGAAAGTCATTTGGTGGTGACAGAAAGTCCTTCGGTGGTAGAGAGAGATCATTCGGTACTGGTGCCAACGCCGGTGCTCCAGCCTCCAGAAACACTGCTGAGTTCAAGGGTAAGAAGATGACCTTCGACTGAATGGTTTAACTTGCATATTCCATCATCTGTTGTTTTCTTTGTTGTTTTGAGTTTTCCCAGACTTCTACTCTAATTCGTTTTTATTCCAGTTACTCTACTGTTATTCTTGTTCTTGTTTTCTATTCCGTTGAGAGGATGGGGATGTTTCATGTTGCATCATATGTACGCTGATCACGGTTACGGTTTTCCTTCTTTTTGCATCGCACATGTCCCGTTTGATGAGGCATTGTTGCTCACCTGTATACTATCAACCTGTTTAATACTGTCTGTTTGGCACTACACTATACAATCTGTTCAGAATCTAGTCCCTATTTTGCCTTGTAGCCGGTTAGTGGATCTGCGTTCATCAAAGATACGAGCCAAGCTAGGCCTTGTGGGTAGTGGTTGCGTACCAAGAACTAAGCCAAGGCCAAGCACCATGGATGATGCGAGCAGCGAGATGGGATCTGCAAGTGTAGCCTGAAGAGCGGAGAACGTGAGGGGTGAATCATGGATGCTAGACTCTTTTAAGGTCCCTCATGGCCAGTAGTTTGTAGATTGGTGCTCGGAGTTCAAAGCGACGAAGTGATAAGATGAGCACCAGATTCGCCAAACTGTACGAAGAAGGCTACAGCTCGGAGATCTCCACATTCCATCAGCCGTACATAGTAGCACAGTTCCTCAGTCCTGACAGTTGACTACTGACTCCTGCCCGTCTCTCACTGCCTGGCGACTAGTCTGATTTCTACGTTCCCTGAGACATTAGCCAGCAGCTTAGGGCATTGGTCTAGTTCCTACAATTTCATCATTGATAGTACATAGAACCGCGCGGGGTGGAACTATCGGGTATGATCTGGACTCTGGACTCTGGAGCATTCTCTGCACCCTCTCTCGCTCCGTGGCAACAATCGAGGCCAGCGCTCATAATCGACAGAGGCCAAGCAACGCGAGGATTGAGATAAGCTTATCTGCTTTGAGCTACTAAGTGGAGAAGTCTTGGGAAAACTATATAGCAGAAAATTCTTGAGTTACCGAGGATCAAAGGAAAAATTCGATTGGCACAAAGAAGCGATTTTAACTTCCCCACGCCCTTTACCATCCCTATTGTCTCATCCGTTGTCCTGGTAGCGGACTCGCCTCCTTGTACCAGCCTCAGTACAGCCGCGAAAACTCCGGCTAGCTTCCCGTGGGCACTAGTTTTCCGCCCGCACGTACGACCACAGAGCTCAAAACAGCACTTTGAGATTTGAAGTTTCCCCAGTTCTTTCTCCTCTTGGTTGATTTGACCTTCACCACTCAAACGCCTCCTTAAACCCATCTAATCAGCTGCCTCGTTCCTACTCACTCACACACCCCTTCCCCAACTCTCTTTCTCGCTGGACACGCCTGGCTAAAAAGCACCCGTCGTCAACCGCCCTATTCTTCAAGGTGCTCCACGGTTTCATCACACGAGTTTGCACTTTGGATATCCATACCCACACAGACACGAACAACATAGCATATTTCCATCACTAAAGTGTCTTTCCATTCTTGTACAGTGACATACAGAGACAAACTGAATGAAGAAAGCCGTATAGCGCTTCCTCCCAACGAGGACAAGCTCCTCAAGCTCTTTCAAGAAGTCACTGAAGATCGACGGGCTGAATCTCATATAGGACTACTACATCGATCTGGATGACCCTCACAAAGTATGGCGACCTGGCGAAACAATCACTGGTGTTGTTGTGTTGGACTTGAAAAAGAACATCGTCGACGTGAACATCACCCTCACACTCGTTGGATACATCAAAATCAAGCAAAGCCCCAATGCCGGAAATGTCAGAAGCAAAGCCGATGTCCTATTCAGACACACATCAACGATATATGGCTTCGATCCCAACGACTCTGCATTACTTGCTTCCGATGAACCGCTCACAGGTTTGAGCAAAGGTGAGCACAGATTCCCATTCTCAATGAAACTGCCCAAAAAGAACATCTATACATCCATCAGCTTCGAAAAAGGAGCAATCACATACTCACTACGAGCTTCTATCAATCACAACTCTTCGATGGCGTCGTCGTACTCGAACTCAAACGGCAACTCATCTCCAATCTCTCAACTTTCAGAGTCTACCGTGTCACAAATCTCACCTCTACCCAAAAACTCCATTCAGTACTGTGATCGTGCACTGAACATCATAGTACCCATCAACGTTGCCAAGATACCCAAACCTCAAACGAAACATGCATGCTTACGAGTGTCTGATAGAAAACTTCTGAAGACAGCGTCGGCAACATCCACCATCAACTCCAACATGACTGACCACTCTTCGAATTCTCAGACAAGTGGAGACTCCAGTTCCAATGGTATATCATCACCTTCCTCTTCAAAAGACTAGGCTGTGGTACGGCTGTCCGTTGATTTGCCATAGTCAGGTTACCTAAGAGGTGAAGTTGTGCCCATGAAGATCAGAGTGACACATTACAAACCGATACACTCCTCAGATGGAATCATCGTGACGCTAATTAGATTGTGTCGAGTCGACAACGGTCCAGATTCCGCTTTACAGACATTCAGAAAGGATCTCTGTCAGACGGTTGCACCGCTATACATCGATCCGGAGACACTATCCTGTGAAGTAAGAACGTCCATCAAGATACCAACAGATGTTTTCCCAACAATCATCGGCTCTGGTGTTGTCTCATTCCAGTACTATATCGAAATCGTCACCAACCTCTCCAGCAGAAGTCGTCGTCAGACTAATGGGCAAACACCATCCAGCGGTAAAAGCAACAAGTTTTCAAACTCATTGATCTTCGACTTGGACCAGCAGCCAACCTACAACACTAATGAAGAAGGGATGATAAACGTGGATGCCATCAAGCGTGGAAGACACTTCCTGGGTCTGAACACAGAGATCATCATTGGAACAGAGAGAACTGTGAAGAAGAAAACAACTGCTTTTAAGAGACCAAGCAGTGATGGGAACCATGAAACTACCAACCGGTTCGATCCTTCCATCCTCGACGCAATCAGTCAGGCATCCATCTCTCCTATCAACATCAACACGGATCATGCCAATCCACCATATACTACGTCATCACAGTTACCTGCTCCTGCAGTTGCCATTGGTACTGCCATCCATGTCCCAGAGCCCCAAGACACTAATGTATCAGAAAAAGAAGCTCTTCGCCAAAGAGAAGAAGCCTTATATCCATCCGAGCCGCTACAAGGTGCTGACTATTCCTCAGCTCCATCGTATACAACTTCCTCTGGTGGTGATTGCACTTATGACTATAGCGCACCACCTCTCTCAAACTCCTCACTAAACTACGTTGATGGGCACACTCAAGACGATGATAAGGCAGAACTTCAGAGAAGAACTTTGCTGGAGATGGAAAGTGATCCACCCGAATTTGACTACGTTCCTGAATACCCCTCTGGACCCAACGTCGCTGTTGATGCTGCCACCTCTACAGATGACCGGACTGCTACACCATCCGTTGTATCCGTGCCACTAATGACAACAGATTGAGGATCTGAAGTGTGGTGGAAATATGATCATCACAGTCTATCATCCTTCTAATGCATTTATGACTTATTTTGTTGACATGTAGAGGTTTTGTGACCGGTTGTCCCGCTTATCGCATTTGTGGCTAGGAGGAGCTTGAGGATTGTTACCAGCAGAGAGGTACATAGCACTGCGAGATCGATTTAACTCTTAGATTCATATCAATAGACAGCGAAACAAATCACACAACGCTTTCTCTGAAATGACTTCTGCTGCAAATCCTTTCGGTGACGCTAACCAGATCCAGTTATCCACTACTACTGAAGGTGATGGGAACTCCTCACCGACCACTACAACACCAGACAATAAGGTTGAAGATCCAACTGATGCTGCTACAAGCGACAATCCACAGAGATCATTCTGGTCCCGGTGCTTTGAGGGGTATTCTGTGAAGAACTTCAGACACAAATATCATAACCTCGATCTTGAGCAAATCACGATTCACCGAGCTCGGTTTATGCTGAGTCCTGGCCTCATAGGCGCCGAATGGTGGGAGCTCTTTCTGATCAATTTGGGCCAGTCTTGGATGCTGCTTCATCACCCAGTGAATTTGGTGGTTTTCAATTTGTTGATTGTGGTCTCGATGAGGTTGTTGTTTCGTCGCCGTCTCTTCTGGAGCAGTCCATGTGGTGTCTACTTCAGTTGTTGCAGCATCCTCTTGTACTTGGTATACGTTGCAGAGAAAATTTTCGATACAGTTCAGTTCACAATCAGTGGTACAGCACAAGGCAGTGATATATACTCCTTGTTGTTCCAATGGGGTTGGTGTTTGGTTTTGATACTGGTTCCTCTGTTGGTGTTGTGGGAAGTGTCCAGAAAGAAGACACCTGTGGATACAACGGCTGGTCCTGATATGGTCTGAGTGTCACAGCTTGATGCTCTGTTCGGATCCCTTATAGTCGTATATCTCAATGCCATACTTGTCTGCAAACTCCTCTCCAATGAATCTTCCTCCAACGTAATGTTGTGTCTTAGCTGTGTTGATCTTGTTTGCCACTGGTTTGGGAGCAGTAAGACTGATCAGCACATCAGGATCCCTGATTCCGCCGTCAACGAAACCATGATCAACATCCCATCCAGATGGTATATCCACACTGAGAATTGGTATGGAAGTGTTCTCATTGATGGCTTTGATTATGGAGGCGAACGGTTCTCTGATGTTCCCAGTTTGGAAGGAGAAACCAAAGATCGCATCGATAATCAACTGATACTGACTGATACAGTCGAGGTCGTCAATGAACTCCACATTCAAGTTTATTAGTTGAGTCTGTAGTCCTTGAAATAATGGCTTTGTTGATGGTTTGGGGTAGAAGATCGATGGGTTAAACCCCCAAAGTTTGAGGTGTCTTGCAGCAACGAGTCCATCGCCACCTGAGTTCCGATTCATTAGTAACAATTCACGTTTTCAATGATGATCATTCGTAGTGGATACTCACCATTGTTCCCGGGTCCCGCAATCACAAGTACGTTCTTCAATGTGGGGAATGCCTTGAGAGTGGTCTCCGCAACTGATAGACCAGCTAGCTCCATCTGTCGTATCGCACTGTTAGTGGCCGTATTCTGGGGAAAGACACATAGAGTTATGGATGAGTTATTCACATACCAATTGGTCAATGGAAAATCCACCTGAGCTCATGAGCTCTTGGTCAACTTGAGCGGCAAGTTTGGCTGAGAGTGTTTTGAATGACATGATGGATGATGGATAATGATTTGTGTGCTGACGTGCTGATCGACAGTTGCTGAGGGTATACTGGACAAAATTGGATTGTTGCTAGTAGCTGTGACCTGTCAGTGATTGAGATGTTTTTGGCACGATTAAGAGTAATTCGGGCAGGTTGCAGGTGACGACTAGCTACGTCGCTGACCTTATATACAGCCTGTGGATCTGCACAGAGTTCCTTTATGTTCCGAGCTTTCCGTGTATCGTAGCCCTATCGACATCCGTACATCACATAATTACATCCATACAT
>JAKVQR010000319.1:10330-24537 GCA_030462915.1 Petasospora meyerae | reverse complement strand
GCAATACAACTCCACACTATACAGCAGTGTTTAGTACCACCACTTTTCCTATCAACAAAGTCGTGCAAGAAGCCAAAAGGAAACCTCAAATTACCCTACAATGTCCCTAGAGGTTGAATTCAAGACCAAAGAGATCCAGTTTCAAGGTCTCCGCAACATCCTCACACAAAACGACAACGGACCATGTGCGCTTCTTTCCATCATCAACACCCTCTTATTGACCTGTGACACCCATTCTCCACCTGCTGTACACACATTGGTTGCCCTTGTGACGTCTGAGCCCACCGTTAAGCTATCCCAACTGTTGGAATGTTTGGAGCAGTTGGCCATCACAACCGCTGAGATTTTCCAACTCCCACGTGATGATCTCGACACCACACTAAGACTGCTTCCATCTTTGAACGAAGGTGCCAATGTGAATCCACGGTTTGATGGTGGGTTTGAGCCAAGTGACGTGCTTACGCTCTTCAAAGTGTTCAACGTCGGTGTGGTACACGGATGGTTTGTCAGTGGTGAGGACGACCCGGAGTATCCGTACTTGATGAAGCACAACTCGTACGAGGCAGCACAGAACGTGTTGATCGAGGCATACACCAACAAGGACAACGCAGAGATCCAGGAGGACGCAGAGAACATCAAGCACTTCTTTGCACGTACTGCAACACAACTCACAAACTACGGACTGGAGTCTCTCAAGGCGAACCTACAGAACGGACAGGTGTTGGTGTTCTTCAGAAACAACCACTTCAACACCATCATCAAGTTGGAACACGACATCTATCAGCTGGTGACGGACCAAGGGTTCCAGGACAAGCCAAAATACGTGTGGGAGAGTCTCTTGAGCATCAACGGCGCCAACAACTCCTTCTTCACGGGCGATTTCGTTCCTATCTTGGACGACGACCCCCATGGTGGAGTCGGGTCTTTGGACGATGCAGAGATGGAGGATAGAAGACTCGCCATGGCCATACAGGAGGAGGAGGACCAGAGAGCCGCATCCGCCATTTAGAAGCGCTACGAGAGAGCAAACGCACCAGCTGCCCAGAAGGCCACCAAGACTAAGAAGGACAAGAAGAAAAAGAGCAAGAAGTGTACCATTTTGTAACCATACATATACATCATTCCTTTCTCTTCTTGGAGGCCGGGCTTTCCGTCTCCTTAGCCCCCTCGCTGTAGAACTTGTCGTGCACTTGTTGTTTCAAGTACTCAGCCAGTCTTTCCTCAGCGTTCTCTCCTTCCACGATCTCCTTCATTGCGAGTCTCTGTTCGTCTGTGAACTCCAACGTGACATCTCCGGCCTCTTCGTTACGGTACTCGAACCTTATCTGCTGACCTTCCGGAAGCTTGAGTTCGTCCTCTTCTGTGCTTGGGACTCCACCGTGTATCAAACTCTTCAGGTACGCCACCACTTCTGGGAACTCACCGTCTTCATCGATATACTCTGCTGCGGTTTGTCCGTCTTTGTTCTTGATCTTATAGTCAGCACCGTACTTCTCCACGAGCAACTTGGCCATCGATACCTCTTCCACATGGTGCAGTGGAGTGTCACCTTCGGAATCGGCAACGTTTACATCCCCACCGTGTGATATGAGCAATTGAAGCAAATCTGTGTGGTTGTAAGAGGCTGCGGCATGGATCGGTGTGTACCCGTTAGGATCAGCGGCGTTGGGAGAGCCGCCTTGTTCGAGGTATTTCTCAACTAGGGAGATCTGGTTATCGGCACATGCAACCCAGACGTTCATTTTTGATGCTGTTTTGGTGTATTTTGAAGAGAGAGTTATAAGTGGATGTCAGTAGAGATGGCTAGTTGTGGGTAGAAAAAAGTGATGAGGATGGCAGGGAAAAAGAAGAAAAAAAAAAAAAATTCTGTACAAAAGTATAACGTAAAACCCTCAAACATTTATATAGCCAAACAAACAGGGGTTACTCCTCATCAACACTCTCCAATTCCAACGCGTCTCTTTTACCTCTTTCAACATCCAGCGAGTAGAAAACTGGAACTGCAATCACCAACAGGGCAAACAGGAAGTAGAAACAGTACCGGATGTTATGTGTCTTATCAGTAATCAGCGCAGTGATGGTAGGACCCAATATGGAAGAACCCTTATCGGTAACACTGAAGAGAGAAAAGAAAGTGGACTCTTTACCCTTTGGGATCAACAAACTGAACAGTGATCTCGAAACAGTGGCAAGGGCACCTAGCGAGACACCATACCACACAGCCAACATGTACATCTCCGATTGGTGTTGCAATCCCACAACGTCGAAGTAGAACCCTAATAGACCGTACAATGGGATCACTGCTGCCCATACGATGGTGGCTATCAGGGAAGTCTTTGGTGTGAGTTGCAATTTCTGTTGGATCCTTGGGACAACGACTGATCCCAAGATGGCAAAGATCACAGTGAGGATCCCAACAATCACGAGTTGAGGGGTGGACATTTGTAACTCTGAACGGGCGAACAACACTGCTGCCGAGTTGATGGTGGTGATGGAGTCCGACACAATAAACCAGCCGAGAAGATAGATCAGCACGTCTTTCAACGAAGAAGCGTGCTCGATAGCGACCCATAAAGTCTTCCATCCGTACAAGATGTATTGCCATACGATGTTCTTGTTAGAATCCATATGTGGGAGTGGTGGACCAGGGCGTGACTTCAACAGCACAAACAATGGGATTTGGAATAACAACCACCATAAGCCAACTGCAAAGATCGCATACTGTATCGACTGTGTAGTTGACCCGGTCTTGATCACCAACAGCATCGTCAAAACTTGTACAACCAATGCCGATACGTAACCGGAAGCGGCACCGTACCCTGAAATTCTTGTGATTGTATCACCCTTCACATTGGACGGACCATCTTCCTCTTCTGCAGTTATAACTTCCTCCGTATTCGATACCAAGATGGGCAAGAATGAGTTACCACACACGTTCACCGCACCGAAACAGGCGTTGGAAACAATGGCCAACAACGAGGCGATGTAATAACGCTTACTGGTGATACCCAAGAACAGCATAGTGGCGAGCCCACCAATGGCACCAAACAATATCAAAAGCATCTTTCTGTAATGGCCTCTATCGGCAGCACCGCTCATGGAGATAACCACCAGAGTTTGGATCAGCACAGAGAAGGAGAAAGTGTATAGGGCGAAAGAAGAGGTGTCGATGTACTGTCCCAACACGTACACCACACACTTCACAGCTTCAATGGATACGTCATCTCTTGCAAACACCATGGAAGTATCTGGGAGTGTACCGTTTCCCACTGGTGGAGGGATATAAGGCGGTAAATCTGGTGGTTCCATCAAACATGGCTAGGTGTGGTCTTCCAACCGCACACCGTTCTCCCTGGCGTATTGTTCCAGCAGTAAGGGGACATACGTCGATACGGCACACACAATGAAGGGCTCAGCTGCCCATCCATATAGACACCATCCGAAGATCTCTTTATGCGTGGTGGGTCCTTCTTCCTCGACTTCAACGTTGTGTAAGATGGGGTCATGTTCCGAATCGGTCCCGGTCGCTGATGTGGTGAGGCGGACGTAGCTTTTGGGGAGAAGAGACCTGAGGTAGTCCATACTTTGGGTCTTCAATGGATCAATGGGTGAGTTGGGGAGATGGATATGGACAAGTAGTGGGTTGAATTACAAAGAGAATGTTCAAGTTTGAAGATAAAACTGGAGAAACGTGCTGCCATCAGATGCATAAGGCAGAATCCTGAGGGAATAAAACGGTTTCGCGCATGGTAGAGTAGAGCATCAAACGAGTTCGCGCACAGCTTAGGTACGTGCCTCGGCTTAACAAGGCCCTTTTATCCCCACATTTTGAGTTTGGTGTGTGATGGTTAACTGAAGAATTTGGCTTGAAAAGACTACTAAGAGCTTCTCATTAGATTGACAATTATAATTTATCGATCAAAAGAGATTACCTCTTCATATTCCCACTTTAAACTACACACAAAGACATCCACATCACCCCTATTCCCCTGTCTACACCCCCCTTCTCCTCTCCCCACAATGGACGACATCAACAAGTTCATTGCTGACCCTCACAACAGGGATCTCCTCCAAATCATCAAGTCTATGCGCAATGGACTCGTGTATGGAGGGAAGTTACGATTCGCACACACACTGGTGATGCAGGCTCTATTCAAGAGAAACACCCCCATATCCAAGCGTATCATGGCAGTGCTGAAGATGACAAGGGCACATGGAGGCGTATTGGCGATGTATGCACTGTGTTATCGAGTGCTGTTACTGCTACTCAAAGACGTGAATGATGGACTGTCACCGATCCATGAAGTCATTTCTGGTTGTGTCTCCGGTGCATTGGTGTATGGAAACTGGCACAACCTGTTGAACCACGCTATAACGCATCAGATAACGCTGTACTGTGCGGCACGTGTGATGTTGGCGTTGGGGAACATGGCGGCTCATAAACTGGCAAGGCAACATGGTAAAACAAAATAGGAGAGAGTGGTGTTGAGGAAAACCATACAGAAGTACTCATGGATCACGTTTGCATCGTTGACGTGGGGGTCTGTGATGTACTTGCACAGGTTCTATCCTCGGTTCCTTCAGCACGGCTTGGAGTCCTCGATGGAGTTCATTTATGATGATCAGAGTTGGTTTGATCTGAAGAGTCTGCTGGGTATATGACTATGTATGACAGAATTCATCTGGATACCTGTAGTTTTTGTTTTCCTTTCATTCTCCGGATTTACCGCTCACTTCCCAATATGGAAGTCAACGAAGCCACCCAGATAACGCACAACACTTTATAAGCTGTGAGTGAGACACCTCCACGATTCCCCATCATTTCCACCCCAATCACCCCCAATTCACCAAGATATCCACATACCCCTCACTGCAAAGACGAAACGAACTAAGAAGACCCCTCACACGAACACCAAACGGAGACACACCCCATCTCTCAGTATGGCTCCGATACACTCTTTGCTAAACGGCACATCTCCCACACCGGAGGCGAAAGACCAACAAAGACAACAGAAATTACAACAACTGGACACGCTATTCCCACAATACGACAAGAACGAACTCACAAGATTGATAATACAGAGCTTGGCGGACTTGGGGTATGATGAGTCCGCAAAGGTGTTGAAGCAAGAGAGCGGATTGGAGCTGGACTCACCCGTTATCAACGCCTTCATCAACGATATCAGATCGGGACAATTCGACGCAGCAGTGGCTGTGGTGAATCAACTACAACTGGTGGAGGACCGTGATCTGGCAATGAAGGAGATTCTGTTCTTGATCAACAGAGAGAGATTCCTAGAGTGTCTTTACACGGAGGATACAAACACCACATAGGCGTTGAAGTTGCTACGTCATGAGATGAACGACCTCACGGGGAAAGAACGCATCAGATCACTCACAGCACTGTTGATGAACAAGGAGTCATATGAGTTACAGGCACAGAATGGATGGATGGGGGACTCAACAGCATCGAGGGAGAACTTGTTGAATGACATCTCCAAGTTCATCAACCCGAACGAGATGATCCCCAAGCTCCGTCTCTTCAAGCTCATCGACCAAGCGATCAAGTATCAGGAATCCACAGTGCTCTATCCATTTGGAGATCCAACCGCAAAGAAATCACTCTATGAGGACATGAAATCGGATAAGTCCAACTTCCCATCCAAAGTCTCCAAAGTGCTTAAGGACCATGATAGTGAAGTGTGGTACTTGACTTTCTCACAAAATGGGAAACTACTCGCCACTGCATCAGAAGATAACACCATCTGTGTGTATGACGTTGAAGCAGGGTTTGAACTACGATACAGACTACGTGGGCATGATTGCAGCGTGGTGTATCTCTCCTTCTCCCCGGATGGCTCCATGTTGCTCAGTTGTGGATACTCCAAGGGTGTTGTCGTATGGGATATGGAGAATGGAGATCAGGTACATGAGTATAAGGATTACAGAGCATGCGCTGGTGATTGGTTACCTAACGGAGAATGTTTCATCTTGGGTTCATCGACTAAGAACATCGCATTGTACGACACGATGACTGGAGAACAGTTGTACAAATGGGACACGGCAATCATCACGGATTTGAAAGTCACCAGAGATATGAAGGTAATCGCACTGACACATAACTCCGAAGTGGTGATTTGGGACTTGAAGACCAAGGCACAACTAACGAGTTGGAAGATTGGAGACGTTGCCAGTTGTCTGTCTGTATCACAACAGAACCCGGAACTGGTCCTGCTAAACATCAACGCTAATGAACTACAACTGTGGGATTGGAGGAAACAGGCATTGCTTGCCAAGTACATTGGGCATAGGCAGGGGAAGGAGTTTGTGTTCAGATCGTGTTTTGGGTATGATGACCAGTTGGTGTGTACTGGTTCTGAAGATGGGCGTGTGTTTGTTTGGAACCGCGAGTATGGTACACTGTTGGGTGTGTTTGATGCACATAGTAAGAACTCCAACTGTGTTGCCTGGAATGATGCTAAAGGTGGGATGTTGGCGTCGTGTGCCGATGATAAGACGGTGAAGATCTGGGAACCTGAGAGAGAATGACACCTCACTTATAACAATACAACATGTTACCATGATACGAGTAACGAGAGTGAAACAGGGCTTCATAAATAGCTCTGTGACGTAGTTATGTATAATTACTACACCTGGAAATGCCGGATGCCGGGTTCGCGTGAGGCGTCGAGGTTATGCATCCGGCTGGAAGTTTATCCGAACGTAGGCTACACCAACAGAGGTGGTAGGAGAAGACGGAAAAACGTACGACAAGCTCCTTAACACTACCCATCAGTACACACTCAACAACTCAGAGTACACACCCAAGACTATACTACAGAACCCACTCCTCTACTCAAACTCCAGAACTGACGGACGGAATTTGGATCTGCAACCCCACGGGGCATCTCCGCTTGTGTGCATCACTTTTCAGAGAGGTCAGCTGGTTTTTCCGATCACCAGACGCTACGAAAAACATGGGAGACTCATGCAAAGGAGTGGGTGGACTAGTGGGGAGATTTATCCGGGGATCTGCGTTGGGAGGGAAGAGAGAGTACTTATATCGTCTCAGCTCTATAGTGTTGATGTTCGAGTGCGGGGTAGACATGATAAGAGATCAGATATCAGATACCACCTAGCTATTACTAACAAATATCCCCAGATGAGCGCTTTCCTCTCTCTGTTTTCCACACTTTTCCCCATAGTTCTCCGCCAAACTCGCATCGACGCGCATCAGCGGGAGTCATAGAAAAGAAAAATAAGTGCGCTCACCTGAGTCCCTCCGCCTTTTCGGATGACCGACGATATTTGTCTCTCACGGTTTCTCAGACATATATAAACAGCTGTCCTTTTCCCACCTCTTCGGCTGTTCACTCCCCGACTACCAACAGAGTACAACAACGTTAAACAACACAAACAACAAACAACACAACAAACAATGACCGCACAAACCACACCACTCATGGCAGCCGCCCAAGAGGTTGCTAAGGAGTTTGCTCTCGACAAGCCAGAGCTCAAGGTGCTCACCGAGTACTTCATCGAGTCCATCGAGGCCGGTCTTGCCAGCAAGTCCGAAGAGCACTCCAAGGGTTTGCCAATGATCCCAACATACGTCACAAGCATCCCAAACGGACGTGAAAGAGGCGTTTTCCTCGCTGCAGACCTCGGTGGAACAAACTTCCGTGTCTGTTCTGTGAACCTCAAAGGTGACTCCACTTTCAAATTGGAGCAATCCAAGGCCAGAATCCCAGAGGACTTGCTCGAGGCTGAGACTTCAAAGGAACTGTTTGCCTACTTGGCCAAGAAGATCTCCCAGTTCGTCAAGACACACCACGACAGCAACGTCACAAAGGAGGATGGTGACCGTTTGAAGATGGGATTCACCTTCTCATACCCAGTGGACCAGACCTCATTGGGTTCCGGTACCTTGATCAGATGGACCAAGGGTTTCAAGATCCAGGACACCGTTGGCAAGGACATTGTCGCCTTGCTTCAACAAGAATTGGACGAGATCAAGTGTCCAGTGCACGTTGTTGCTCTCGCTAACGACACCGTCGGTACTTTGTTGTCCCACGCTTACTCCACTGGTGCCTCTCCAAACGGTAAGCAGGGTGACTCTGTGATTGGTGCCATCTTCGGTACAGGTACCAACGGTTGTTACTTGGAGCCATTGGATGAGATCAAGAAGCTTGACCCTAAGCTCGTTGAACAACTCAAGGCCGAGGGAAAGACACACATGGTTGTTAACACCGAGTGGGGTTCATTCGACAACGAGCTCAAGTACTTGCCTACCACAGTGTACGACCGCAACATTGACAAGATCTCTTCTAACCCAGGCTACCACATGTTTGAGAAGCGTGTCTCTGGTATGTTCATGGGTGAGATTCTCAGACAGATTCTCGTGGAGTTGCACGGTAAGGGATTGATCTTCACACAGTACTCCGCTTTCGACGACTTGCCACACAGATTGACCACACCATTCGAGTTGGACTCCGAGGTGCTTTCCCGTATCGAGATTGATGACTCCTCCCACTTGAAGGAGACCGAGTTGTCCCTGTTGCAAGCTTTGAGATTGCCAACCACAGAGGAGGAGAGAAACGCCATCCAGGTGATTGTGCGTGCTGTGTCTAGAAGATCCGCATACCTCGCCGCTGTGCCATTGGCTGCTATCTTGATCAGAACCAAGGCATTGGAAGGATACCACAAGGAAGTCGAGATTGGTGTCGATGGATCCGTGGTGGAGTACTACCCAGGCTTCAGATCCATGATCAGACACGCATTGCAGTTGTCTCCATTGGGTCCAGACGGTGAGAGAAAGGTCCACATCCAGATTGCTAAGGACGGTTCTGGTGTTGGTGCTGCCCTGTGTGCCTCTACAACCAACTGATGTATATGACGTTTTAGAAAAAGGTATGAGTGATGATTCTTATTGTTTTCTCTATCTATGTAGTTGAGAGGATCGGTACGCAAGAAGAGCTTAGAAGTTGAGCTTAGCACCGGCATTGCCCTTGACAACATCTCTAACAGAAGCAGCGTCAACACCGCTCAAAGAGTATGGCAAGCTGACAGTAGTACCAGTGATGTCCACGGTTGCACCGTTCATGTGGTTACCGGTGACCTTAGCAGATCCAGTGTCGTCAACAGAGTAGATGCCTTCTTCGACGCCTTCGAACACGTTCTTCTCAATCAAGGCCTTTGCGCCCTTTCTGATGTTGATAGCGTCCTTCACGTTCTCGTAGAGGTTGTTGACGATGTGCGCAGTACCGAATCTGAAAGAAGGACATCTGGAGTACAAGTTCTGCCAGTAGTTCTGGTAGTAAGTGACAGTCAAATGGCCCTTATCCTCAGACTCGTTGTTGTTAGAGTGGCCAACGAGAGAAGTCTTCCAGTGGTCGTGCAAGTAGCAGTTGGAGATGGTCACGTAGTCAGAACCGTGGTTGACATCCATCAATCCGTCGTAGTAGTCCTTGTCGTGGTCTCTATCGGAGAAGGCCTCAACGTGGTCGATCCAGACGTTCTTGGACTTTTGGATGGCGATGGCATCAACTGGAGCACGACACTTCTCAATGACGAGGTTTCTCACAATGACGTTCTCCGCTTCCTTGACGATCAAACCAACACCGTTCAAGGTGACACCGGCAGTCTTACCAACGATGGTCTTGTCAGAGGTGACCTCAACAGCCTCGTTACCGGAGATGTCTTTGGTGATGTAGATGATGTACTTACCATCAGCACCGGCGTACTTCACGAGGTCGGAAAGAGAAGACACCGAAACGGTTTTACCACCACGGCCACCGGTAGTGCCGCCATTGACGGAGGCAAAACCAACTGGGGTGTCGTTGATGGAGGCAGTGGCTCTTTTCTCCAAGTTGGTGGAGTCAGTTGGAGCAGCAAGGGCACCAGTAACGGTGAGGGAAACAGTGACTAGAGTCTTGAGAATGGAGGTGAATCTCATGTTGGAATTGTCTTGGTGTTGTAGTGAGAGAGAGATGTGAAAGGGGAAGACTGAAGATAGAAGTGGATTATGAAGGTCCTTTTATACCTGTTTGTCCAACCCTCTTGAGATGAGAAGGGGTGGGCTCGGGCACACAGGGATGAAAGATCGACCAGTTCAACGCACACCCGGCATGCTACCAAACACCTCGCTGGAAGGCCATAGAATAGACAATGGAACCAATTACACCACTCTCTGATGGCTAAATATAACCCAAAGGAGGTGTATTGAGGTCAATTGCCGAGTTCAATGATCTCGTCCAGCCAATTGTTTAGGGGTTCATGCAGGATTCATGCATGACAACACACCCTTTATGCTAGAGTGTGAAGATCAGCTGGTCGATCAATGGCGATCATTAGGGAAACGCCGGCTTTATTTGGTAGTATTCAGGTGTTTTTAGAATCTTTAATAGGTGGTATCATTTCATTCAATCGATTGATAGTATAGTATAGTATCGTCAATTGTCATTCAGCTCTCCAATTAACAGAGTCAACTGCAGTTAGATATGCAACCATTGGCGATACGACCACGATACGACGCTCCACATTAACTGTAATATACAAAGCCCTCTTCGTGAACGCTAAAAGTCTGGAATCTGTACGCTACGGAATCCGGATGACGATCATGAGTCGAGAAATGAGCCTATGAGGTCACCGATGATCTATGGATTTACAGTCAGATCTATACATACAACTCACAGACTCAGAAGGTGAGCTTTGCACCGGCATTGGCATTCACAATGCTCTTCACACTGGTCTCTGGAACGGCCTTCAAAGTGTATGGAATTTTCACCGTAGTGCTATCAATGACCACAGTGGCATCGTTGAGACCATTACCTGTCACTTGGGCCTTTCCGGTACCATCCGACGAGAACACAGCTCTTCTGGACTTCTCATACACGTTGTTCTCAATCAGGGCAGTGGCACCGATTCTGATGTCACTTCCGTCATTGACAGTGTCATAGTAGTTGTTCACCAAGTGGCCAGTGCCGAATCTCAACAATGGACATCTGGAGCCCAACCTCTGCCAGTGGTTCTGGAAGTAAGTGACCCTCAAGTGGCCCTTATCAGTGTTACCATTAGAGTCATCTGCACCAACCAACGAGGTCTTGTGATGGTCGTGCAAGTAACAGTTGGACACAGTGACCAAATCGGAACCCATGGTGATATCCACCAATCCATCGTAGTAGTCCTTGTCGTGATCTTGGTCAGAGTATGCCTCCACGTGGTCGATCCAAACGTTGGTGGAGTTGAAAATGGCAACAGCATCGATTGGAGCCAGACATTTGGCAATCACCAAGTTTCTCACAATGACGTTCTTGGAGTCTCTGATGGAGAGACCAACACCGCTGAGTTTGATACCGGCTTTCTTACCAACAATGGTCTTGTCAGAGGTGACTTGGACGGCTTCGTTACCGGAGATGTTTGCAGTGAGGTAGATGATATACTTCCCACTGGCACCGGCGTACTTCTTCAAGTCGGCAAGCGTGGAAACAGACACGGTTTTACCGCCTTTGCCACCAGTGGTCCCTCCACTCAAAGAGGCATACCCCATTGGTGTCTCGGTCACAGAGGTGGATCTCTTCACTAGGGAGTGTGGTTCATCCTGAAGTGGTGCGGAGATGACACCGGAAACTGTGAGTGTCAGTGAGATGACTGTCTTGAGAACGGATGTAAGCCTCATATTGGTTACAAATGGATGTCAAGGCACATCAGCCAGTGGGAATCTCGTTCTGGGGAAGGTCTCTATCGGGAGTATTTATATAAGGGTTTGGAGAAAACCATCATGTCGGTATATCCATAAGGGACAGGGGAACAGGGGAACAGGAATGTGAACATTGAGATGACGGCCATATGGCCACTTGATTGTATGATGAGGTACGGCAACTTCCACTTCTGAAAACGGCCAACGGGCAGAAAACAGTAGGAAGTTTGCAGTTTTAAGGTAGAATGGGCCTAGACTTTAACAAATGAATGCGCAGATCATCATGCCATGTCGATCACTGCAGATGTACGACTGCATTGTGAGGTTGTTGGTGGATCTTTCTGGCCAATGAGGTACTCCATAGCCGGAGATCCTCTTAGTGCTCAGAGGTCTGCATGTATCTCAATGCTCAAACAAAAGTGTGCATTGGGTCTGGAAATTCTATTCACTATCCAGATTCCAGTATATCAAGAGACTAGGAACGAAGAGAACTTCTGGTCCGACTAGTATCGTAGATTCATCCGGATTCTAACGTCCGACAACCTTGAAAGTTGAACCGATATCTCACTTTTCGGATTTTATAGCCAGATAAAGCAAAATGCTATGACGTCATCGCACTAAAATACCCAAGATTCAAGGGCTACAAGTACCATACATACTACACAAACTTTGATGGAACAAAATCAGATATGTATCAAATCACTAATTCACATAAGACTTCGCTCCATATTCCCAATAGCAAGGGTTTTAGAAGGAAACAACAGCACCGGCGTTGGCCAACACGTTGTCTTTAGCGGTGGCCGCATCAACAACAGAGTCCAAAGTGTATGGCAGATCAACAGTGGTGGCATTGACATTCACCTTGGTATTAACGTAGACGTTGGTGTCTGCCAACTGTGCGGCACCGGTTCCATCAACAGAGTAAACGGCTTTCTTCAGAGTGTCGAAGTAGGTGCCCTCAATCAAGGCAGTGGCACCGTCTCTCAAGTTAACACCATCAGAGTTGTTGAAGTAGTAGTTGTTCACAATGTGTGCGGTACCGAATCTAAGAGATGGCAATCTAGATCCCAAGTTCTCCCAATAGTTCTGGTACATGGTAACTCTCAAGTGGCCCAAATCAGTGTCTCCGTTGGTGTCGGCAGCACCGATCAAGGAGGTCTTGAAGTGGTCGTGCAAGTGACAGTTGGAAACAGTAACGAGATCGGAGCCAATGGTGATGTCAATCTGGCCATCGTAGTAATCAATGCCATGGTCTCTGTCGTCAAATGCCTCAATGTGGTCCACCCAAACGTTGGTAGAGTTGAAAATGGCGACGGCATCGATTGGGGCCAAACACTTGGTGATGATCAAGTTTCTCACAATGACGTTGGAGACATCTCTGATGGAAAATCCAACACCTGTAAGGGTAATACCAGCGGTCTTACCGACGATAGTCTTGTCGGCAGAAACCAGGACAGCATCGTTACCGTCGATGTCTTCGGTGATGTAGATGATGTATGGACCATCAGCAGAGGCATAGGTGACCAAGTCGTCCAAGGTGGAGACGGAGACCTCGGTACCACCCTGACCACCAGTGGTACCACCGTTGAGGGAAGCGAAACCGATTGGGGTGTCGTCAACGGAGACGGCTCTCTTGACAAGAGAAGAAGAAGGAGCAGCAACAGGGGCAGCAATAACACCAGAAATGGCGAAAGAGGCAGAGGCAACGACCTTCAAAACACTGGAGAATTTCATCTTGGTTGTTTGATGGTTGAGTGATGATGATGATGATAAAGAGAGAATGAGATGGAAATGGACTCGAGGAGAGGGGGTCGTTCCTGGGTATTTATACACAAACTTGGAGCTTTTCATCGCTCAGTTCAATGGAAGTTAGAAATCAGTTCTGAAGAAGTTGAGTTGAATAAAACACCCAGGTGTGTAACGGAGATGTGGTTAACTTCCAGTGATCTACTGGTCTCCGCGGTCCAGACCCAACTTGAGCCTCTTTTCTTCATTCAATTATGGCAAGTGAATTTTTTTTCATCTCAATTGTCTCAAAAAGAAACAAAGAAGATCTGCGTACCTTTCTCAATGCTTCTGTGCGTATAATGGCTCACTGGGGTGGAAATATATCGGGCCGTGTTGAAGATGAGCTGGGCCTTCCACGAACTTATGAGCTTCGATTGGGGATCGGTGTAGAGCCCAAAGTTCTCTATCTGGAATTTCTCAGACCCAACCTCATAGAACTGACCACAAGTATGTTATCAAGCATCTAACATCAAAGACGTTTTTCAAAGAAGATTCCAGAAGACATACGAGAAGTAGTGACTCAGTAGGATCTGCCGGCCAATAGTCCGACGTGATTAAGGGGTAATTACTGACTAGTTGGCGGAGTGTCGATCAATTCGCTGATCGACTGACTTATTCTTCAAAGTAAACAAGGCTTGGATTGATGGACGACCCAAACGCCGAACGGCTATACATGAAACGACATGCTGGGTTACATTATTTGGTAACTTTCTACGGTCCA
>JAKVQR010000318.1:0-24589 GCA_030462915.1 Petasospora meyerae | reverse complement strand
AACACGTCGACTCAACTTTCAAGTCTCCGCGGTGAGGGTGTCATTTTCGAATCTACGAGGCTTCACTGACACAACTACAACTGGATCTGCAAGAGGCCAAATTGACCATCAACGACCAAGATGACGGGATATTTGATCTCCCATGGGAGTTGCAGGCCCGTATCCTCAGTTTCGTTAGGCCCATGGACATCCAGAATGTCCTCAAGACCGGATTGTTCGACCATCTCTTTTACTTATATGTGTCCAGTGACGACGCCGGAATGAAGCCACGTTACTTCCTGAGTGACACTCTGACTACTCATCATATTTCCAAGAGCACAAAGCCAGTGGAAGGGGCACTCATTCGCCCTTCTAGACATCTAATCTCCCTGGTTGAGATCCATGAGGTGGATGATACTGACCACGTCCATTCCATTCTTCAGGACGAGGAGACCAAGTTCATCGTCTTCCATGAGAATTCAAAGTCCATATTTGGTGGAATCCTCTATGACAAGGAAGCCATATTCCGGTAGTTGTTTGCAACTCCACCCAAGAGCGCACAGCTAGTGTTTTATGGATTCAAGTTGCTGGAGTTGGAGACGAAGCATATGGAGTTGCTCGGAAACACCCGTGTTTGGGCAGATAACTGTGACACAGTGCTTTCCATCGACGCCTCTCCCAACAAGGGAAGACCTGTAGAGGTTACCAGTTCCGTGAACATTGTTCAAGTCTCTCCAGACCTCACGGTGCTGCAATAGCTCGATGCAAAGTACGGCCAGTTTGTCAAAGAGAAAGGACAGCAAGAGCCATTGCTTTATGAAAGTAAAGTGCTGTACTTCCTTGAGGTCCGGAAGCTCATAAACAAGATGAAGTTCCTTGGTGAGAAAGTCACGATGTTAAATGATGTTTCTGATGCTAACGAAGCGACTTTTGTTCAGATGTTCTCTGCTCCAAACTGTACTAAACTTGAGATTGGAGGTACATTCCAAACAGACGACATCAAGCTTGCTGGTTTCGATGGAGACATTCAAGTCTTCCATGCTAAACCACGTGGGCCTGAGGAGCTCGCCTCATGGGACGAGTTCCTGGGTGTTTTTGGGACTCCTCAAAAGATGGAGGAGTTGACTCTTGGAGGACACCACTTGGAGTACACATTGAACACCAGAGAAGGATCACTCAGATACCCGAAGTTGAAGACCCTGGTCATGAAGGATGCTATCCAGAACTATAAGGTGGGAACAATCGGGGAGAACAACTCACTTCCTTTACTGGAGAACCTCCATCTAGTTATCTCAACCGGTGACAGGGGAACGGAATGGTGTCTCGACGATTTGGAAGCACCTCACCTCAAGGTGTTCTCTATCAATGGATTCTTTGACGAGATCATGGTCCCAATTGCTCGCTTCGAGTCGTTGGAACACTGTATCATCAATCACCCAACACAAGAGTTCATCCCAGGTATCACTGAAGACTCGTTTGGTCATTGGTTACAGAAAGACACAGCGTTTGAACTTCTACCTACACAATCGCTCAAGTCTCTCAGACTCACCTGGAGTTGCAACATCGAGGCTTTTGATTGTCCAGATATGCCAGGATTCCCTCAATTGGAGTACTTGTACTTGGATGGCTGTATCGAACATGGGACCTCCACGCGTACTTTTGTCTTTGACTGCATTGCCCCCAAGTTGAAGAGGATTGAGATTCGCCGGTGCATGGCCGACACTGCAGAGTTCCGTTCTTCTCTCCCTTCATTGGAACACGTCACTTTTGATGGGGTTTGTGGAAGGGTCATCTTCACTGGCGAGATGCCACTACTCACGAGTCTTTTCCTTCCAGGTAGAATGAGCTTGATGGAGAGCGCCAATCAACTTCCGAAGCTTAAGAGGATCCTTGTCCATCATGAGCAACGTCTATCTGAGTTCGTAAACCTCAAGACGGGTTTGAGTGAAGTGGAGATACGTATCTGGCTTCCAGAGTGGAAATTGCCGTTGGCACCGCTGATGGAGCCTGGCACAGAATGGTATAGACCTGAGCCTTTCAATTGGGCCGACATCGTTGCTAAAGATGAGAAGTTATGGAACAAGACTGTGGAAGAGGATCAAGCTGATGAACTGGAATGGGATCCTATGGATTTGGACCTGGGACGACTCGTGTCTAGTATGGGCGGATTGTTTCCCGATTTCATGTGAATATATTTGAAGGTATATATGGACTGTCTTGAGAAGTGATAAAAGACATCCAGGAACGATATATAGAAGAAGTAAACGAAGAAGATTGATCACAAGATCATGGAGATGGAATGTTTGTAGTCTCCTTGTTAATGTCCATACCTTCGTAGTTGAAGGCCTCATAGCTGAGAGCAAAGACATCCACAGCACACTGTTTGACTTCAGAACCGAAGAACTCCCAACCACTAACACTTTCGTCATCCTCTGCATATGTGTATATCATCTGCTGCTTCACATCGGAGATCTGTGCAGCATCGAAGTAGTTGTATGGAGTCAAGATGAACGAGGACTGAGCGGTGTTGAAAATGGTGATTGGAACGTCCTGTGTGTTTGGCAAGTGGTGTAAGCCCAAGTTCACCCATGCAACAACGTCCTCACCTTCAAGGCTGTCACCGTCGAAGAAGTCGTAGAACTTCACAGCTGGGTCCACAATGTCGTGTGCATTGAACAAGTTGGAGGAGAAAGGTTCAGAGTCCTTGTGCTTGGTGAAGCACACGTCATGGTTAGCCCATTGAGCCTGGTTGACCAACGTGATGGACTCGTTCACGATTCTGTGCACTGGAGAGGCACCTGGAACGATTCTGTAAGCCCTTGGAGAACCCCACTTGTTCAGCTCGTCGTAGGACTCAACAAGAAGAGCACCGGCACCGTTGGCCGGCCACGTCAACATACTTTCATCCTCGGATTTTAAAAGAGCGTCTTTCTTCTCCTTCACACCGTATTCCACACCCCTGGACCATGGGAATGTGCGCTTCTCCTCGACAAAGTCGACTTTGCGGATCTGGTTCTTGGTTCCAGCAATGTCCAAGTCGACCTTGTAGTTGAGCACGTGGTCGTGGAAGGAACCAGCAAGGGTCTTACCAATTCTGTAGCCGAAAGGCGCAGACGTTTCGTTGACGTAGAAGGAACCCTGGATGTAACCGGCAGCACGAACAGACACCTCGATGGTACCGTCAACGAAGAATTTGTAAGCGAAGTTGTAGTCGTAGTTACCGATAGTGGTGACAGTTCTGAGCACGAAAGTTGGATTCTTGGCCACGCTGACATATGAACCAGCAACATGTCTGGAGATTGGGTAGTCCTCGGTGAACTCATAGGCGCAGTAGGAGTTGTTCTGGTAGTTGTTCTGTCCGAAACTGTGCCATGAGACGTTGAAGTACTCTGCGTTGTATGGACAGTCGTAACCTGGAACGAGACCCCATGCTTCGTTACCGAAACCGTAGGCGGAGTCCAAGAACACAGTGTTCATCTGGAATGGATCATCACCGGCATACTCGGCAACGGCCTCTTGTAAACCGATTTCATAGACAATTCTCTCGCCTTTGAACTTCACGTCGTACAATGCCATACCACGGTCTCTGTCCCAAGCAACGTAGAACTCCCAATCCATCCAAGTGAAGTATCTGTCCTCCTCGGAGTATCCCCAACGGCGTCCATCTGGTTCGACTTGGAATGGAGCAACTTTGTCGTCAAACTCTCTGTCACCGGAGACATAAGATGGGAATGTCCACTCTGTCTCGTTGCTCAAGACCTGTGGCAAGATGTCGATCTCTCCCTTCTGGTAAGCCTCGACGAACTCACCGGTGGAGTTGTACAGTGTTGTGCCGTAGAACCAATGGGTGATGGAGTGCTGGTTGACGTCACGACCGGAGATGTTGGCGAGGAAGTACAGACCATGAGACAACACATCACCAGCGTCGTACTCGTTGGTACCAAAGACAGCAGACCAGGTACCCAAGAACCCAGTCTCCTCGTCGTACAACAATGGGTCAGTCATCCAGATCTCCAGAGTGGAGTTGTCCAAACCGTAAGTAGGAGACTTGGTGATGTCCTCAATGACCGGACGAACATCTGGGTCCATGAACACACTCTCCACCAATTCATAGTACAAGGCGGAACGCTTACCGTCCTGGTATCCCAATTGCCAGTCGACTTTGTTCTTGTAGTTCATCCAGTTCAAAGGCTGGACCACGGTCTCCTCAGACACAGGCAATGGACCCACTTGGTAAGTCTCCCAGTAACCGTGTGGGAAATCCTCATCGGCAAAGTCCTCACCACCGAAGAACATCACAGCACGTGCGTATCTTGGTGGGGTGGTGCCGTTGGAGTCCAAGTAGCTCAATGCGTCGGTCTTGTTTGGTCTCAATGTCTCGATCCACATCACGTAGTTGTCGAAGAGAGTGGCATTCTCGTAGGCGGTGAGGTTGAACATGTCAGTGAGCAAAGAGTAGACTTCATCGGTTTCTTCGTCGGTGAGTTGGGCCCAGATGTTGGCCTTCTCTGGTTCCAACAAGTCCGGAGTGGATGGGGAACATGCGGCGAGAGTACTGGACTCATTGGCGTAACGCTTCATCAAAGCCTCGTGAGTTCGCTTCTTCAATGTCTCTTTGGAAGTGTGGATGGAGAAGGGCATGGCTTCGGCAACCAGTGCGGAAGCTGCCAGGATGAGTGAACCGGCACTCAAGAGCTTCATCTTAGTGGGAGATTGGTGGTTCAAGTGATTGATGTTGTATGGATCTAATTCGTAGATCTGAAGTGGGGATGATCCATGGATTTTATAAGCAGATCTATATCACTGGTACATCCTCCTTTTGGATAGCAACAGCGATATCAGGTCTTAAGGGAGATAAGGATCACCACCAGGTACCAGCAGGTACCACCAGGTACCACCCACATCAATCGACTCTATCTGATTGGCACTTATCTGCGGTGAGGGACAAGGTTGGGTTGGGTGATCCCACATAGTAGGATAGTACTCGAACCTCATTTGCGTCGCCCTCTTTTACCCCAATCGGGGCTAAATTGGCTGCAGTTTTTGGAAGCGGCCCCCGGAAAGGGTTGAGGAGGAAAGGGTCTCGGCTTGAAATTACATGAAAGATAATGAGTACAGGCTGCAGGATTCATGAAGTGCTCCCAAAGAGTACTGATACGGTCATGAATTAGCCGGATGGTAGATACGCCGCTAAAGCATAAACTTTAGAATCTACAGCTCTGGTTGACACATCGGGAGAGAGGGTCCTTTATATATATATCGCTCTTGTCTGAGAAGCTGGACTGGATCAAAATTTGCTCACATTAATACACCTATACACTAGCTCGTAATGGTGATAACTCGATTGAGCAGTTTTCTTACCATCTAGACAGTGGACACCCCGAATACCTCGAAATGGATACGTTGAATCTACAAGGATGATTCCAGAGAGGTTTCCAATCGCCCCAGCTTTACTCTTTTGGTGTTCTTACCCGGATTTGTTCCCTTATCAGTGAAGACACCGATAACGACAACTTCCGCAATCTTCGATATCCTCAAATAGGGGCCAAGACAGCCCAGATTGTTGGCACTATATTGGAATCTTGGTGGGTTTCTCGGATTGTGAGTCCTGGCATTTCGAAGATCAGTTGACAAATTAGCAACCTCTTCCCCTATTCACCTTCGCAGATCTGATCCAATTGGGTGCTCAAGCCTCCTTTTTCTGTTGTAGTACACTTCTTCTTATCTATCCTCGGAGATTCGGGAATACCGCGGTATCTCGGAGTTGCCGGGGTAGCCGAGTCGACCACCATTTCCAGTTACTATGCTTCATACCAATCGTTGACAGTTGGGTATATGCTGTACCAGCAAACATATATTAGTGTGCTAATTGCTAATTGCCAGTGCTACAACTTCTTCTCAAGCCATAGTTTGCCCTACTCTCGAGTCTCCGGCATCGGACATCTTCTGAAGTTTGAACCAAGCGCGGGCCGGTGGTTGGTGAATTGGTGATCACAGCTTAAATAGATTATTCGACGTCATTATAACTGTTTTAGTTAAAACTGCAGTCAATTGACGAGCCAGGAGAGCTTTACTTTGCGCTCTGGTATTATAATGATCAATGAGTAATATTTTTGAGTTCTCGTCGAGTGATAAGCATAGATGATAGGTCTCCAGACTCGTCACTCCACACTGTTCGTGGCTGGTACGTGTTTTTTTTTTTCCGTATCTGAAAACTTTTTTCTAGACAAATATCCTCGAGGGTGCATCAAATGACGTCATCAGACACCCAGATCATCGGTGTAATTTTTAAGCGTTACAGCTAGTTATAAATCTGGAGCCTTCATCATAACCTGTTTACCTGTTACGTCTCTACCAGAGGATCCAGCTTGCCTCATCACTCAATAAGGTGTACAAGGGTCAAGCCCTAAATGACTCATTCGTGGCTTGTGCGCTACCATTCATGCAAAGAGTGTAAAGTGTAATGATCTTAGTACGGCCCACATGTTCTGCAGATCACCAAAAACGGGTCATGTCTTGTAGATTTCTGAAGCGATCTACGAGGTTACAGAGTCTTGAGTTGAATTGATATCTCATTGAAGGATAGCTTTATGGTAACTTTGTGTGTTACTTCCCACGTGGCGATGTGTTTCCATTAATAGAACACCAGCTAAGGAATCATGAGGAATGTCCAGTGAGGGAATGGAGGTTTGCACGTTAGCCGAGGCACGTGGATGATATTCAACACATGTCACATATAACCGATTCACATATGAATGTAGATCGTATGGGTGTACCGTGTGATGTTGGTCTTTTCTATAAATTGAGGACACTTTCCCCATTCTCACGTATGCCCCTGCAATGTCACTACTGGCCAACTACAGGTCTACTCTCACAATGCTTCTTTGGAAACCAACGGCTCTACTTGCCCTATCGCCACTCTGTTCTTTTGTCAAGGCAGATGGTCAATTCAATATCCTGTCGTTCAATGTCGCCGGATTACCCCAGATCCTCACCAGTAACGGTGAGACGTTGGACAAAACCACTGCCACTCAACACATTGGTGAAATCTTTGCCAGCATGAAAGACACATTGGATGTTATCCATGTCTAGGAGGACTTCAACTACCATGCCACATTGTACAAGTACGATACCCACCCATTCCGTACCGCAACATCCGGTGGTGTTCCATTTGGTTCGGGACTCAACACACTCTCTAACTATGACTGGATAAACTTCAACAGAGTGAAGTGGGACGAATGCTCAATGGCCTCTGAAAATGACTGCTTGACTCCTAAGGGGTTCACCCATATGAAATTGCAATTGGAAGACGGCGTCTATGTGAACTTCATCAACTTACACGCCGATGCTGGAACTGAAGATGGAGACGAAGACGCTAGAAACGATAACTTGCAACAGATTGCAGACTGGATCGACTCTTCGGCATACGATGAAGCAGTCATATTGTTCGGGGACACCAACTCGCGTTACACTAGAGAGAAGGACGACATCAAGATATTCACTACACAGAACGGGATGACGGATGCTTGGGTGGAACTCGAGATGGATGGTGTTCCTCCAATTGGTGGCTCTGATGCACTTCTGTGCGACTTGCCTGCAACAAACGCGGCATGTGAAGTTGTTGATAAGGTCTTCTACAGAGGCTCAAAGGCTGTTCAACTGCAAGCCAGCCAGTTCAAGTACGTTGGTGATCAGTTCACTTACGAAGGTCAGCAGTTGTCAGACCACAACCCAATCCTTGTGGAGTTCAACTACACTTTGAGTGACGATTACAAGACTTCTCAGCTAGTTGGTGGTGACAACAGTGACTACTTCAACGACATTGAACAGATTGCCACTGGAGTGAAGCCTACCATTTTGAGTTTCAGAGGTGATAAGAGACTGGATGCCATCGGTTTGACACTCAGTGATGGTACAGTGTTGAGTCATGGAGGTGATGGTGGTGATCCATCAACTCTGAACTTGTCTGAGGAGGAGTATTGGACATCTGCTAGAGTCTGTGTGGGAGAGTATAAGAACACCGATAGAATCTTTGCCATCACTGCAACAACTTCTTTGGGTAACACACTCAAAGCCGGTTCTGAATCTTCTGGTGTAGAGTGCACTCAGTTTACAGCTCCAAGTGGGTACCACATTGCTGGGTTCTATGGGGAAGAAGGTGACGAGATTGATCAGCTTGGGTTCGTGTATATCAAACAGTAAGAGCGAGAACTAGGGTAAGTATCAGCAAGTTGATAGTTGTATTGAATTTACTGGATTTCTTTCGTTGTGGCAAATGATCTCAAGCTCAAGCTTCTCATCAGTCTGAAGTCTAACAATGGATCAGAGGTGATGATCAGCGAACTGTTATCAAAGTCTAACTCAGGTGTGTTCAGTAGATGAACAACATCCTCCATACATCAATGCAACAATTGTCAATCGAGGCTGTTCATGGATAATGGCCATGAATGTTAGATGTAACAACCACGGAACCATTCTCAAATCGACATGTTGTATGTTGTATGTTGTATGTTGTATGTTGTATGTTGTATGTCAGATGTGGTACTGACATGGCGTCAGCCAATTTGCGCGGTAGAGAGACAGTAGGTGTATGGTTATCATCACTCAAGCGTCACACAACAAAAGCGGTTGATGTTACAGAGAAAACATGCAGACAGTCGTAAGCTGGGTACGCATTATGCCTACACCACAGACTCCTACACGTAGTGTCGTGGTCAACTTTTTTTCATCTCCTTTTTTTTTTTGTTTTCCTCGTCTTTTTTTTTCTTTTTTTTTTCGTTCCGTGGTATAAAGGCTTCCTCTCTGAGTCTCTCTCTCTGGTTCTCTCTCTTATGGTATATAGAAGTGTTCACCACTGTGCTAGCTAAACTGAACCGTGTTGCCAAGTGATATTGAAAAGGTTGTGATCGCCTGTCTCCAAAAGTGGGGAATAATCTACCTGGACAGCGCCAACTTGCCCGAGGCCTCTTTTTTTTCTTTTTTCTTTTTTTTTTTCAAAAAAGAAAAGCAAAAAAACTCCGCGACAGGGAATCGAACCCTGGTCTACCGCGCGACAAGCGGTAATTCTAGCCACTAAACTATCACGGATTTGTAACTGGCCTTTGAAACACCCTATTTTTGGTCCGTTCTCTGTTTGGGACCGTTTGAAGGCCTTAAAAGCTCGAAAAAGCCTAGCATGAGAGAATCGGTTCGTAGCTCAGTTATAATTGTTCGAGAAGTGCTTTGGTTGGCCTTTTTTGGCTGCTTTGGTCTGGTCCAAAGTTCATAAGACTTACTACATATTCCAAGTTCCAGCAGCTTCTCGACGCTATGAACCGCGGCTAAAATCTGTGCGTTCTAAAAATTACGCGTTCGACGTAAATCCTGCTCATACCAATAGATTCTAGAACCTGTAGAGGTCATTAGGACATCGGGTGCATCGTGACGTGGCAATGCTGTAAGTGCTCTAAAGACCCAGAGCTTAGTGACTGGACTGACTGCCTTACCCATCTTCAGGGCCATAACCTTCCAATTTATCACATTGACTCTCCTCGATCTCAAATATCGGCCCGAGTCCCGAGTCCCGAGTCCCGAGTCCCGAGTACACCCGAATATTTGACCCCGATTGCAGATTTGATGAGCGTAAACGATGTAGCCGCATCGATGCAGATGGGAGATTTCAGTTTGGTGTTTCAGGTTCCAACTTCCAACTTCCAACTTCCGGCCCATGAGTTTGAACAATTTGGAGTTTGAATTTCACAGCTATAGCTACTTGTTACTTGTGTACTGGCGATCACGGAAAGTAAAGTATCTAGTGTCTACAATCCTTACCCACCATGGACAGTGGGCACTGGACTTCGTCCAAGATGTCAAGAAGTCCTGATCAATCCACATGTATTCCTCATGATACCGTAATACCTGCAATTATCATCAAAGTCTGCGATGCTGAAAAGTAAATGCGCCAAGGAAAAATTCCATTAATTGAATATGTACATGTACTCTGTGTCCAATGATAGAGGAAATATCTCCCACTTGGCGAATGGAAATTTCATGCCAGCGTATTCGATGTCTGAGATATCGATGAAGGTTGATGACTACAAAACGAATCAGTCTCGCTGCAGGTCTTCTACAAACTAGCATATTCAAGTTCATAAATCTACTACGTCTATATCTCAACTGTCAAATTATGCTGGCGCTATCACCATCCACTTTGTTCAGCATTGCCACTCTATGCACCACTGCTTTCGCAGAGGCAGGATCCGGTCAATTCAACGTCCTATCTTTCAACATTGCCGGTTTGCCACGTCTTTTCAACACCAATGGCGTGAAATTTGACAAGACAACATCCACCAAGTATATCGGGCAAGCACTTGCCAACTTCAGAGACGACTTCGATATCGTTCATCTACAAGAAGACTTCAATTACCACTCAACACTGTACAAATACGACACGCACCCATACAGAACAGAGACATCCGGTCTGGTCCCCTTCGGTTCTGGTCTCAACACTCTTTCGAACTATGACTGGATCAATTTTGAGAGAGTCAAGTGGGATCAATGTTCAATGGCATCCGAGGCGGACTGTTTGGCACCTAAGGGATTCACACATATGAAGCTCATCCTCGAAGAAGGTGTTTATCTGAACGTCATCAACTTGCATGCCGATGCTGGTGATTACATGGGGGACATGGTGGTGAGACAGAACAACATGCAGCAGATCACAGAGTGGATCCAATTTTCTGCTTATGGAGAGGCAGTGATCTTATTTGGAGACACCAACAGTCGCTACACCAGAGAGTTGGATTACCTCCCAGATTTCCTCGAGTTGCACGGACTCACTGACGTGTGGGTGGACTTGGAGATGGATGGTGTCCCGCCAAAAGGTGGGGATGACCCGTTGTTGTGTTCGTTCCCAGCTACAAACACCACGTGCGAAGTTGTCGACAAGGTGTTCTACAGAGGATCTAAACTAATTGATTTGGAGGCCATTGAGTTCAACTACATTGCTGACACATTTACTTACGAAGGCGAACAGTTGTCCGATCACAACCCATTGTTGGTCAATTTCACATACACCCTGAGTGAAGATTTCAAGACTAGTGCGCTCGTCGGAGGTCACAACAGTGATTACTTCAATGATATCGAAGAGGTCTCCATTGGTGTGAAGCCAACCACTTTGACTTTGAGTGGTGCTAACAGGTTGGATGCTGCCCGTCTCACATTGAATGATGGCACGGTGCTCTCTCATGGAGGAGATGGTGGTAGTGCCGTGTCTCTTACGTTGGCTGATGAGGAATACTGGACTTACGCTAAAGCATGTGTGGGCACGTACAAGAGAACGGAAAGGGTCTTCTCGCTCACTGCCAAGACATCTGCTGGTAACACTCTTGAAGCCGGTACCGAAACACGTGACTGTACTGAGTTCACTGCCCCAGAAGGTTATCAAATCGCAGGCTTCTTTGGTGAAAATGGTGATGCCATTGACCAACTGGGCTTCATTTACATCAAACAGTGAAAAATATTGGCTTTGAAATTCGGGCATTGATATGTTGATAGAGGAGAATTGTTATATATATTTTAAGAGAGAATAGTAAAAAATGAACAATGCTGCACAAACGTATAGCTAGATCACAGACCTTTAGCAACAACGAAGGAAAGTTGAGATCTCAGACATTGGTGTACTTCATCAGTGGACCTGGGTAGCGGTCACCAAAAACAGTGTTCTTCTCCACGATCTTCTGCAATCTAGCAAACTCTTCATCGGTCAGCTGAACATCAGCAAAGTTCTCCTCGACTCTTTGAACGGAGGAGCAACTTGGAATTGGAATGATGTAAGGGAACTTGACGCCGTTAATGGTTTTCTTGGACTGATACTTCACCCAAGCGAGCGCCAATTGAGCTGCAGTGATACCCTTCTCTGCAGCAATCTCTCTGACAGCAATCACCAAGGACTTGTTTTGCTCAATAGCATCGTCCTGGAAACGCCCAAACTGCATAACTCTTCTCACATCAGTCTCAGGCAGGTCGGACTTCGAAACCAGCTCTAGTGCACCACGAGCAATTGGACTGTAAGCAATGATTGGGACGTCAAGCTTGCCGGCAACTTCAACGAGACCAGTTTCTTCAAGAATCTCTCTGCACATTAAAGAGTACTCCATCTCCACACCCAAAGGCTTGTGCTTGGCAATATCACATACTTTTTGCAACGTAGATCCACGAACCTCCGACAATGTATAACCTTTGATCTTACCCATATCCACAGCATCATCCAGGGCTCCAATAGTCTCCTCCAAGGGGATATCCGGGTCCAATCTTGCAGGTTCGAAAAGGTCCAGATCTGGGATGTACTTGAGAATGTTCTCCAGAGAGGCATTCACGCCATCTTTGGTTGCGTTCACAGAGTAGCTTGGTAATGCGATACAACCTTTGATGCTCACCACAACGTTTTCTCTCTGTTCAGGAAATGCCTTGAAGAAGTCCCTGATGTAAATCAGATTTTGATAGTCTGGTCCGTAAAACTCACCGCCGTTGAACAGAGTCTTCTTTGGCAAGTTGAGCTCAATGGCTTTGTTCATGGTGGCAAAGGCAACTGATTTGTCCAAAAGGTTTCCTGGCTTGGTGGTCATGCTCATGAGACCGATACCGTTGATAGCAACGTTGTTGAGTGTGAAGGCAGTCATTGTTGATGTAGTTGTAATCCAGATTCTGTTCTGTACTGTGTAAATTGGGAAATTGGAAAGACGGATGATAAGGAGAGAATGAAGGAGCACGATTATTTATATACCCCAAATCCATTTTGAACGCCATGTTACAAATATCAATTACAAATGTATAAAGATGTTTAGTAAGATGACAAACGTACTCCACCTCGTTATCTCCGCCGTAAATTCCGCCGATCTCACGGAGATAAACGCGGGGTTAACTCTAAAAGCATTGAGCTTGCTGACACGTGCTTTGATGGCAGTACTAAGCTTCTACCGGCTCTACAACTGATAAAAAGGGACACCAAAACATATATACGCTGCTGTTAATGGTGAAAGAGCAGCTATGAAGACTTGAAAAGTCTCAAGGATATCTTAGAGACTTTACCCCAGAAATGTAGTGGGTTGTCTGGGAGTATGACACGGTCGAAATAAAGAACAACAAGGACCATTAAAGACACATTGCTGTCGACATCTGAGCCTTTGCTAGAAGCTCAAATCAAGAAGATCAAAAAGAAAAATTTAAATGATACAGCCTCGATTACTGCAATGATAGCATAATCAACACAAAGACCCCACTGAAGAAAGTGTTACGAGACAAGGACTCAGCACCACCATGGAAGACTGTGGCGACACCAGTAGTAGTAGATTCGCCTCCAACAACCATTGAACTTGTGGTCAACACAGAAGAACCAGACTCGTTGATTGTGATGTACTCAACAACCAAAACAGTAGATGTAGACTCACCAGATGAAAACACCTCAGTGCTAATAACAGATCCGTCAACAGAGGTGGTGGCAGAGTACATAGCATCTCCCATGGACTCAACTGTAGATACTTCGGTAGTTATTGGGCAGTAAGTGGTATACTCTGTAACCATGTCTGAAACGGTTTTGGTAACAACCGCAAACCCAGTGGTGACATTGGTAGTCTTGCAAGAAGTGGCATCACAAGAGGTGACAGTGACCACAGTGGTCTTGATACTAGAGACAACGGCAACGCTTGACGAAGTAGGACCAGATGATTCAGTCACAGGAATCGTGGTAACAATGGTGGAATATCTAGTGCTGGAAGTGGTGGTTGGAGTGAGCGAAACAACATCAGCTTCAGTAGAATAAGAAGAACCGATTGAACTGTTAGTGCAGCTATCTGGAACAGTGAAAGCAATAGTAGTGGTACCAGTAGCGTAGTCATGATAAGATTCAGTAGTTGGGTAGAAGGACACAACACCAGTTGCAATAGTTCCTTCAGAGTTAGTGTAGGTGGTAGTGTAAGCACCCGGAACAGTCAAAGGTTTGGTAGTCACCCCGGTGGAGAACTGACCATCGTCGTCCGTGGTTGGAGCAGTGGAGAAAATTGACGTTTCTTCATCACCATCTGAGCTCATAAGGGTTGTGGTAAGTTCATCGGAGACTGCACTTGAAACGGAAGAAACACCAATCGATGATCCAATGATAGAAGCACTCATTGAGGAAGAGCTTGAAAAACTCTCCGGGAAGCTGGTAGAAGTAATCAAACTCGAAGCATCTTCAGATACACTGGTAGAAGAAGATCTGGAAACCACCTCGGAAACACTGCTATGACTCACCAAGGACGACGAAGGGATGTCTGAAGCCGAAAGGGTTATTGTTGTGATGGCAGTGGAGAATTCGCCCTCATCATCAGTGGTAAGAGTGAAGGAAACAACACCTGTCTCTTCTGAGCCGACATCGTCAACCAAAGTAGTAGTGTAAACATCTGGGACAGTCATCGTGATAGTAGAGCCACCAGTAGAGAAATTACCATCTTCGTCTGTGGTTCCATCAAACTTCACAACAGCTGTTTCTTCGGATCCTTCTGGGTTGACAATAGTGGTGGTGTAGGCATCTGGAACAGTAAGAGCAATAGTGGTAACATCAGTGGCAAATTCTCCCTCGGCATCTGTTGTCCCTGTGAAAGACACAATAGCTGTCTCTTCAGAACCATCTGGATTAACCAGGGTAGTAGTGTATGCATCTGGGACAGTCAATGAAATAGTGGTCACATCGGTGGCAAAATCACCGTCAACATCAGTGGTTGGAGCAAATGAAACAATGGCAGTCCCCTCAGATCCATCTGTGTCCACAAGCGTGGTAGTGTAAGCTTCAGGGACAGTTAGAGGGATAGTAGTAACATCGGTAGAGAATTTGCCATCCGCATCAGTGGTTGGTGTGAAGGTAACAAAAGCAGTGTCCTCAGAGCCATCTGCATTCACAATTGTGGTCGTGTAAGCATCGGGAACCGTTGCTGGTGCAAGAATACTTCCCGTGATAGTGCACAATGATGGATCGTCGTTGAACTATGTCAACGATCCGGCGGAGTAGTATCTCAAGAGATTGATGACACAGTTTTCTGAAGCTCCAAAGAATGCACAATCCCTGGTAGATTGCTCACTTCCCTGAGTTGGATAGTTATACTGTGTCAGGTAATAAACGACCTCCGTGCCATCGGCATGTTTCCAGATCCATACGAAGGAAGAGTATGACTTACCACCATCTCCCAAGTAGGGGTATGCAATGTTCACAAGAGATGCCTTATGGAGATACTCGAACTGAAGAACACCCTACTCTGGGTTATAGTACCCCTCCACATACTCCAGGTTTGTGCCGAACAACACAGCCTGGACCAAGGTTGCATCGGGAATGGTTTCAGTGAATGCAAAGTATGTGGTTGCAAGGAAGTCTCTGTAGCCATTAGTGGATGTGTCAAGAAGTTGATAAACGGAGCCGGCCTCGAAAGGTATATCGTATTCTGCGGATACCACCATACCTCCAGTGACAGCTGAGTTGGCGGACTGGCAGATATCAGTCAGCGTGGTGTAGTAGTAGGAAACTGACGTGGACGTGAGTTCAGCTTTGTTGGTTGGCACGTACGACTCTGTAGTGTACTGGGCATTTGCCTGGCATAGGAGCAAAGCTAGACAGAGTGTGATTGTGTGTATGATCATCGTTGGATTGCAGAGACAAGTTAGTCACCTAACAGAAGGATATCATCAACAAGGGAAGGACTGGAGGTTTTCGCATTCTTTATATATAGATCTGGGAGTTGTAAAAAAATATTCTGGCTTCCGGTTCACTTGCCATCAGGAAAGCCTACCAGCCTTTTCGCCACTCGTACTGACGTAAATCTGTGGCACATGCACACACTTCAGACATATTCAATGAGGTTTTCTTTACGTGCTTCTGGATCATACTAGGACGCAAAACTGCTAATTTAGCACATACTATGAGAATGTTTGTGGGCAGGGATTGCTGACAGGGACGAGGGACTTCACGAAAGCTGGTTATTAATTAGTCGTGACAGCTATAACGGCACGATTTCACTAAAACTCGGCAGTCCTTCTTCGTCTCAAAAGTTCTCAATCTTATACGTGACCACTTAGGACATATGTAGTGCCGAAAACGATTCTGGAATCTGGGGAATCACACTAGGCACAGTACTCTAAGGCTTGAGCCTTGAGTCCTAAAGTGGAGTCACCAAATGCATAGCGCGGTCGTAGTTCTGCGAAAGAAGCTAAACCCTGCAGAAAATTGCGTTGTCCAATGCATGAGAAAGTACACCAAAAATCGCCACCAAACCTCAGACTTCGGACTCCCGAGTCCCAGAGCGTAAATATAATGCCAAACGTCTATCCATCAGATCACAGGTTTTAGCATTGTGTTCAAGTCTCTAGTTATGGGGGTTTGAAGAACTTTTGTGGCAATACCTGACCACTGGCCGATTACAAATGCGGGTGTAGGTAGTCCAGGAAGTTCATATTGGCCATGAAAATAATATACAGCAAGGACTAACCAGGGTTTTTGTTGGGCCGGGGGCGTGTTGGTGAGTTGTTTTAGGGTTGTTTCTGCACACTTTTTTTCCCTTCACAGAACTGCAAGTTTGCCTAAGTTAGAGTTTACACAGCAAGTCTATGTTAAACCATGTAGAAGTTGAACCAAGAATGGTGAACTTGATTGGTTCTGTCAAGTCTTGGCGCTCATCTTGTTGTTTAATTTGTTGTCATTACGACATAAGTTCATGAATTTCCAGTGACCTAGACATGAACATGCATCCAAATACGCTTTTCAGAGACTGTTGGGTTACAGCTTACAAGTTGACCCGAACCTTGGTAGGTTTCACTTCATGATCATCTTCGAGCAGTTCACTGATAGGAACGTTGTTGGATATATATATATATACTCACTTCTGATTTTCAATCTACTTGGCCAAACGTATTTAATTCTTCACTCCAATATTCACGAAATCTTAGTATTGAGCATACTCGTTCTCAAAAGACCGCCCGCACATCAAAATTATTGGATCACCCTGAATCCTCATAATCTGGTGCTATTTGGTGTCATACTCTAATGAAACAGACAAGAGTCTAGTTTAAACTTGAGACTTGGTGGGCCGACTTATATCAACATGCAAGTCGCTTAAGTCAATATGCATACGCCAGGGATTGTGCAGATAACATACCCTAGTTTCAAGCAGATAGACCTAAAGTGTAAAAGGCTAAATAGTACCCTGAAAGTCTAAAGATGAATCAGACCTTCGAGGCATAACTATAACTCACCTTTCAGCAAATTATCCCTTTTTCCTATCTATCTATTTATTGATTGCAGTGCAATCCTGGTTATGAACACTCCACTCCACGGACATGCTATTCTTCCATTGACAGAATGTTAGGAAGATTCTCTTTGGGTCCTTCTAGTATATGCCGCTTTGGTCGTTCATCGTCCTTTTGAGATTTTTTAAGGCTTCCACTGTCCAGAATCCAGATCTCCGTACTACGTAGTACGCAACTTGCCTCACCGTAAATATGCGGGCTAGTTTTCGATTGCAGCTAAATACCCATATTATACATAGCCTGCATGCACGTACATATTTTCATTGCTACCATATCTCCTGTATCTCCGTAAGATGCAAGATTAGTAGCAGTTTCACGTAACTTCGTAGTAGTAGACAGTTTGGACCTACCAAATTCCATTGAGTATTCAAAAATTTTGCTGGTCTTTGGTGTTTAGAAATGATTGATACGTCTCAAAAGTAATATTCATGGGTCTCTGGACTGCGTCTTGAGTAAAAATATTATGCAAAGTATGGCCGAGGGCTGCCGATTTCCAGTTACGGTGCAAGGATTGGTTTTGATTAGTCGGATTGGGCAGATTCATAACGGATCATGGTAATTACTAGAGGCGAATTAATAACACTCGCCAATTTTCAAAGCTCATATAATTGGAATGCTGTCGGAGCTCCCTCCTCGTGTTATTTGAGGGCGATTTATCACGTCGTACCGATATGTTGTTACATATGAATTCGGAGGAACCATGCAAAGCGTCTAAAAGGAACTTAGACATTCCAAACCCACAAACTTCAACACCATGTGCGTCCTCTTATAGTTGATTTGATTGCTGTAAATATCGTATAGATGAACAGTTATAACCTGCCTTTCATAGACAGTATTGATAACAGCCGGGTCGGTATATAAGTGGGCTCAACGTCCTTCAATCTTATCTTCTCATCACTATCTACTAGCTTGAAACTACTTAAATTAAACCGACAGGAAAACCATTGAATGTGGCAGTTGCTGTACCAATTGGGTGGATTATAAGATCATCATAGTAGTATACCACATAGAAAACGAACTTACTTTATCGCAGTGTTATTACAAGCTATAATAGAAGTTTGAAATCGATTAAACGTTTGTCAAATTATATTCAAAGTAAAGCCATCATGACCAACACAGGGAGCCCCTCGAGTAGAGAGTGGGGAGTCACCGAGTCGGTACCATCTTCAAAGACCGAGGCAACACTTCGAGTCATGGTAGCTGCAGCATCAGAACCAACGCTCATTGAGCTGGTAGTTATCACATGAGAGCCTTCTTCATCAGTAGTGATATATTCAACAAGCCACACAGTAGAAGTCGAATCACTTGACGAAAGATACTTGGTTTCAATAATTGAACCCCAGACGCTCCTGGTGACTGCTGACATCAGCAAAGTAGTAGTAGTAGCCGCAGCAGAGCTGGCCGTAGTTGAAGTGGTCGTTGGCATAGCAGAAACTTCTGGACCACTAATAGAAGTTGTGGCAATACCAGTAGTATGGGAGACACCAGAAGATTCAGCAGCATCAGTAACAATCAGAGAAGATTTCATGATGACACCATCAGTGCCATAACCAACTTCAGTCGTGAGTGGACAGTAAGTGGTGTACTCAGTAACAACGCCAGACACAGTCTCTGTTACAACAGTAACACCAGTCACATCAACAGTAGTGAAACAGGAGCGCGAGCCACAAGAAGTGATGGTCACAGAAGTGACTCTGACAGCAGTTTCGATTGAAGTTCCAAATGTTTCACCGGATCTGGAAGTGCTTCCCTCCAGCTCTTCAACGTTGGTAGTACTTGCGACAGTGGAAAATGAAGAAGATCCAGTAGACAGTTGAGCCTTCGAGTTTGTAGCTGGAATAGACGAAACGAGAACAGTCTTCTCGGCGGATTCAGTCGTACTAGATTCACTCGAGTTATCAGAAGATACCATGCTGGAGATTGCAATGGAAGTCATGCCAAATGTCCCACTGGCGGAAGTCACACTGTGGCTGATCGCCTCACTCTCACTTTTTAAGCTTGTCGAGATAGGCGCAAAGGATGATAGTGAAGGGTGTGGTGATGCGAATGAAGAGAATGACGAAGTGGAAGTCGACGTACCAATAGTAATCGTCGTCACAGCAATAGTTAGATGGCCTTCGGAGTCTGTAGTTTCGGCAAACGAGATGAAGAGTGTTTCCCTAGACCCATCCAATTTGATCAGAGTAGTAGTATAGGCTTCATGCACGGTTAGGAGTGGTACACTAGCGCCAAAGGAATATGATGAGCTGCTAGACTCGATCAAGGACTCACTTGTCCACCCACTGAAAGTGTAGTTTGAGGGGGAAGCCATACTGGAAACATCACTGGAGAGCATACTGGAAACCTTACCGGATGAGACACTGGAAGATACACTGAATACACTCCAAGATTCAGTGGAGAAATGAGTGTAAATGCTTGAGGAGACACTGGACACACTGAAAGCTGAACTCTCTACATCACTGGAAGTCACACTGGACATGGAGCTGGACATGGAGCTGGAAATCTCACTCGACGTAGCACTCGAGCTTGTAAGTGGTTCAGAACGAGATGCCACACTGGAAATGTACCCTGGTTCGGCACTTGACGAGGAGATAAAACTGGATGTGGAAGACACACTAGCGGTCTCATCTTCCATCTCGCTGACACTGAACGTATTGGAGCTCGAAGTGGAACCTGTGTAAGGAATTGAAGAAGATGAAAACGATGCAGAAACAGATGAAGATGAACCCACTATAGGAATCGTGATCATTACTATGGTGAACTGACCTGCCAAATTGGTAGTACCATAGAACGAGATGACAGCAGTCTCCTTCGCACCGTCTGATCTAATGATAGTAGTAGTATACGCTTTCGGAGTTGATGAATCTGTCAAAGTAATACTGGAGGAAGAGCCAACGCTTGGGATCTGGGTGATGAGCACTGGAGTGTCTGACACCATGGTGGCAATAGTGCTTGAAAGTTCACCGGAAGATACACTGGAAGTTGTTCTCGAAATGACACCTGAGCTTGGACTAAAAAGCTGGCTTTCAGTGTTCTCGATAGCAGTGGAACCAAGGCTGGACGACAAAGTCAACTGGGAAATAGAACTGACACTCAAGGTTGAAAACGAAATGACACTGGAGACACTATCCTCGGACTCACTGAGCGACGATGATGTAATCAACTCACTGGCAGCGGAGGATGAAGTCATGCTGGTTACCAGTGTGTTGGAGCTTGAACTCAAAACACCTCCAATGCTAGATGTAGAGTCAACAGCTTCAGAAGTATAGTATGGCTGTGATGAAGGGGAGTATGATGAGACAGTCATTGATGAGGTTGAGGTGGAAGTCGGTGATACAACTGACGAATACACTGTGTAGGTCGAAAACAGCGAGACCGAGGTAGAAACTCTTGAAGAAGATGACAATCCAGCAGATACCGCTTGGAATGAAGAAGACACCGTATGTGTCGATAGAACCGAAGAGAATGAATAGAGAGTGGATACGGATGGCATCGTTGAGAGCGTAGAAGCTGGAACCTTCAGAGACGATGATGATGATGACAATATTGTAGATGTATCTGACGGTTCTGAGGCATACAGCTTTGATGAATCTGGGGAAAGCGATACTGTCGGACTTACTGACAATGACGAGGATACAACAGCTGAAGATGATGAGGATTTGTCAATTGGTGAAGATGAATGCACCAAACTAGACACTGAGGTGCTTTCCACTTGTGTAGTTGTGATGTCCAAATTTCCAGAAGAAGAGGATGAAGATACCACAGAAGAAGACAGTGAAACCACAGAAGATAGAGAAGCAGCTTCAAAGGAAGAGAATGCGGAAACAGCTGACGACGAATATGATCCAGTGAATGAAGAAGAGGAAAACGTGGAGGAGGAGGAGGAGGAGGATGGTAGCACTGATGATACTCCGGATGAAGACGCAAGCTGGGACTCAGTAGTTGATGAAAGGTCTGAAGATGATACAAAAGGAGTCAGCGATGAGAGTAGCTCTGTGTAAGAAAAGGTCGACGCGCCTGATGTCGGTGAAGAGAAGATAGCCGAAGGAGAAGAAGAAGAGCTGTAGTCCGATGAACCAGAGGAAGCTGATTCTGAGGTGGCCGGTGGTACATATGAAATGTTTGAAGAGGTGACGAACGATGAAGATACTGACTGGAATCCTGGAGCGTCAGTCGAAGCAGAATACAATAGCGAAACCGATGAAGATTGTATCGATATTGATGAGAGAGAGGAATAGGAGAGCTTCAAAGAAGGAGCAGAGAATGAGGTCAGCCACAACGACATTGACGACGAGAGCATTTCAGCAGAAGATGAAGGCAATATTGAGACGACAGTGCCCTTGGCTGATAGTGCAGTTGATAACTCATAAGAGGAAAGCACAGACGTTGCGGATACCACTGAACCCACTGATGACGGAGACGACATCAGAGCCGAAGATGAGGAGTCAACAGAAGATGAGAATGGATATTTAATTGATGATGTAGATGTTGAAGACTCGGTTGAGGAAAATGATGAGGATGTTAATGACGAATCAATCGGAGATGAAGATGAGGAAGAGGACTCCATCGAAAATGAGGATGCCGATGTGAGCTCAATCGAAGATGTGGTTGACGATGACGATGTCTCAACAGAGGATGAAGATGAAGATGACGATGTCTCAACAGAGGATGAGGTCTCAGCTGAGGATATGAACGAAGAAGAAAGTTCAAACAAGGATGAAGATGAAGATGCGGATACAGATGAAGATGCATCAAATAAGGATGTGAGTGTGGATACGACCGAGGAAGAGGACAATGATGAAGTTTCGACTGAAGATGATGATAATGGTGAGGACTCGGGTGATGCTGAAGATGCTGAAGTAGTGTGTGATCCAAGTATAGAAGACAACGACGATGATGTCTCCATAGACGATATAGAAGATGATGATGATGATGATATCTCCATTGAAGAAAGAGTCAATGATGATGTCTCCATTGAAGATGATGATGCGGATGTCTCCTTAGACAATGATGATGAGGAAGACTAGATTGAGGATGAAAATGAAGTCTCAAGTGAAGATGACGATGATGAGGATAATGATGAGGATGAATCAACTGAGCTTGAAGATGAGGACGAAGACTCAACTAAGGATGAGGACAAAGACCCATTTGAAGATGAGGATAATAAGGAGGAAGACTCGCTTGAAAATGAGGCCATTGACTCACTTGAAGATGAGGCCATTGACTCACTTGAAGATGAGGACTCACTTGAAGAAGAATATGAGGATGAGGATGAGGACTGACTTGAATATGTGGACGATGATGAGGACAATGAATAAAATGATGAAGAAGAGGATAAAGACTCAAATAAGGATGAGGATAACGACGAGGATGAGGATGAATACACGCCTGAAGACTCACTTGAAGATTCACTCGATGACTCACTTGAAGATGAGGATGAAGACTCACTTGAAGTTGAGGACGATGAGGAGGAGGAATACGAGGATGAGAACACACTTGATGATGAGGATGAAGATGAGTCGAATGACTCAACTGAAGAAGAAGATGGCTCCCTTGAAGATAAGGACGAAGACACACTCGAAGATGAGGATACTGAGAAGGAGGACTCGCTTGAAGATGCGGATGAAGATGAGGACGATAAATAAAATGAAGATGAAGATGAAGATGAAGATGAAGATGAGGACTCACTTAAAGAAGAATATAAGGATAAGGACTCACTTGAAGAAGATAATGAGGATAAGGACACACTTGAAGATGAGGAAGCTGAGGAGGAAGACTCACTTGAAGATGTGAATACTGAGGAGAAAAACTCACTTGAAGATGAGGATGATGATGAGGACAATGAATCAACTGAAGAAGAAGATGAGAATGAAGACTCAACGAAGGATGAGGATGAAGACTCAGCGAAGGATGAGGATGAAGACTCAGCGAAGGATGAGGATGGGGGTGCATCACTTGAAGATGATGATGAAGATGAATACTCGCCTGAAGCCTCACTTGAAAATGAAGACGAAGACTCACTTGAAGACTAAATTGAAGACTCACTTGAAGACTCACTTGAAGACTCACTTGAAGACTCACTTGAAGACTCACTTGAAGACTCACTTGAAGACTCACTTGAAGACTCACTTGAAGACTCACTTGAAGACTCACTTGAAGACTCACTTGAAGACTCACTTGAAGACTCACTTGAAGACTCACTTGAAGACTCACTTGAAGACTCACTTAAAGTTGAAGATGAAGACTCACTTGAAGACTCACTTAAAGTTGAGGATGAAGACTCACTTGAAGACTCACTTAAAGTTGAGGATGAAGACTCACTTGAAAAGGAGGAAGATGAAGGTGCAAATGAGGACTCCCTTGAAGATGAGGATGATAATGAGGAGTAGAACGAAGAGTCAATTGAGGATGAAGATAAAGATGAGGATGAAGAGTCAATTAATGATGAGGAGGAAGATTCCTGCGAAGATGAAGATGAGGATGATGAGGAGGAAGACCCACTTGAAGACGAGGAGGATGAGGAGGATGACTCACTTGAAGATGAGGACAATGATGAGGAAGACTCACTTGAAGATGAGGATGATGATGAGGACAATGAATAAAGTGAAGAAGAAGATGAAGACGAAGGCTCAACCAAAGATGAGGATGAGGGTGCTTCACTCGAAGATGATGAGGATGAGGATGCAGACTCGCCTGAAGCCTCACTTGAAGATGAGGATGAAGACTCGCTGGAAGATGAGAACAACCAGGAGGAAGACTTGCTCGAAGATGACGACAGCGAGGAGGAAGATGAGAATGAAGACTCAATTGAAGACTCACTTGAAGATGCGGATGAAGACTCGCTTGAAGATGAGGATACTGAGGAGGAAGACTCGCTTGAAGATGAGGACAACCAGGAGGAAGATGAAAGTGACGACTCACTTGAAGAATCGCTTAAAGTTGAGGATGAAAACTCGCTTGAGAATGAGGATGATGATGAGGAGGAGGACAATGCAAATGCACTTGAAGATGAGGATGATACTGCGGAGTAAGATGACTCAATTGAAGATGAGGATAATGATTCAACTAATGATGAGGATGAAGATTCAATTAATGGAGAGGATGAATACTCCAGCGAAGATGAGCCTGAAGATGAGGGTGAGAATGAGGATGAGGATGAAGACTCAATGTAAGATGACGATGATGCGGAGAAAGTTGACTCAATTAAGTAAGACGATGAAGATGTCGACTGGATTGAATATGCAATTGATGATGAAGATGAAGAGATCACTGAAGATGAAGAAGATGATGATGTCGTAAGTGA